>CM060311.1:101234061-101251561 GCA_030674185.1 Monoplex corrugatus | reverse complement strand
TGCATGCTTCACAGCGCCGATGCATCGACCCCACAAGGGTACGGAGTGTGTCCTGAGGGATGGCCGCCCACTCGATCTGCAGGATGTCGACCAGCCTGGCCAGGGTGCCCGGTGGGGGGTGGTTGTCCCTGATGCGCCTCCCGAGCACATCCCAGAGGTGTTCAATTGGGTTCAGGTCAGGTGAGCACGCTGGCCAGGCCATACGGACGACTTCATGCTGCTCCAGGAAGTCGGTCACAAGGCGTGCTCGATGCGCAGGTGCATTGTCGTCCTGGAAGATGGCGCCTTGACCAAGGTCCACAAGCGCAGGCAGTGCCACGGCCGCCAGAACTTCGTCCCGGTACCGGACCCCGTTCAGGATGCCGTCAATGGGGAGCAGGGGGGTCCGGGTACCACGGCTCATGCCACCCCACACCATCACCGACCCGCCGCCATACCGGTTATGCTCTTGGACAGTGGCGTCAGCGAACCTCTCCCCTTGACGTCGCCACACCCGAGCCCGGCCATCGTTAAAGGTCAGGGTGAACCTGGACTCATCCGAAAACAAGACCCGGGCCCACTGTTGCCTTGTCCAGGTCACGTGCTCCCTGGCCCAGGTCATGCGGCGCACTCTGTTGACCGGTGACAGCACGGGTCGGACGGCCGGTCTCCGTGACCTCAAGTTTGCCTCATGTAGCCGTCTTCTCACCGTGCTGCAGCTGATGTTAGCACCTGTTGCGTCCCTCAGCTGACCCCTCAAGGTCACCGCAGTGGATGCCCTTTCCCTCAGGACGGAGAGGGCAAGGTAGCGGTCTTGCTGTCTTGTCGTTACTCTGGGTCGACCCGTGTGACGCCTTTCCTGGACTGCTCCAGTCTCATTGAAGCGCTCCAGCAGTCTCTGGATTGTGGAATGCGACACTTCAAGTCGTCTAGCAACTTCCCGCTGCGCTAGGCCTTCATCAAGCAGAGCGAAGGCTCTCCCCCGCTGCTCATCCGTCATCCGTCGTCTTGCAAGCATGGTTAAAACGAACCAAGAACGGGTCCTTTTTATCCTCGTCTGCGGGCAACTTTGGCTGGAGTAGTGTTCAAAAAGGGCTTGCCTTGCACGTGCAAAGCGAATTTTGTCGCTACCTTGCCTGCGTCGTCAGAGAGACCCTGCTGAAGATTCGACAATTTCGTGTGGAAATTGTCTTCCTTGGGCCGCCCATTGCAAATCGGCAAATCCCCAAACACGTGCCAAAAGGAAACTGCAATGTTGTCTGAGCTCTTATCCATTCAGTTACGGCAACGAATTGGAGAAAAGAGTAAGAGAAAATAGGTTATTTCTCCTTTCAAAAATTGACTCAAAAACGTTCCTGGCCCTTCAATAATGACGTGTAGTATATACTCCTAATCATAATTTAAGGGCCACTTCTTCCTTCCTCTCTAATTTTAAGTTGAAATAATTGACAATGTTCAGAATTGATTCTATGTTTTATTTCATCATTTCCACACCTGTTTTGGAAAAAGAAATTAGCACAATGACCCATTAGTGAACAGCACATGCATTTAAAGGAACATCCCCCCTTTTCAAAAAACAGAAAGTGTCAGATTTGGCCAATCTGTTTTCAATATCGCGTGTGTCCGCCCCGAGCCTGGATGCATGCTTCACAGCGCCGATGCATCGACCCCACAAGGGTACGGAGTGTGTCCTGAGGGATGGCCGCCCACTCGATCTGCAGGATGTCGACCAGCCTGGCCAGGGTGCCCGGTGGGGGGTGGTTGTCCCTGATGCGCCTCCCGAGCACATCCCAGAGGTGTTCAATTGGGTTCAGGTCAGGTGAGCACGCTGGCCAGGCCATACGGACGACTTCATGCTGCTCCAGGAAGTCGGTCACAAGGCGTGCTCGATGCGCAGGTGCATTGTCGTCCTGGAAGATGGCGCCTTGACCAAGGTCCACAAGCGCAGGCAGTGCCACGGCCGCCAGAACTTCGTCCCGGTACCGGACCCCGTTCAGGATGCCGTCAATGGGGAGCAGGGGGGTCCGGGTACCACGGCTCATGCCACCCCACACCATCACCGACCCGCCGCCGTACCGGTTATGCTCTTGGACAGTGGCGTCAGCGAACCTCTCCCCTTGACGTCGCCACACCCGAGCCTGGCCATCGTTAAAGGTCAGGGTGAACCTGGACTCATCCGAAAACAAGACCCGGGCCCACTGTTGCCTTGTCCAGGTCACGTGCTCCCTGGCCCAGGTCATGCGGCGCACTCTGTTGACCGGTGACAGCACGGGTCGGACGGCCGGTCTCCGTGACCTCAAGTTTGCCTCATGTAGCCGTCTTCTCACCGTGCTGCAGCTGATGTTAGCACCTGTTGCGTCCCTCAGCTGACCCCTCAAGGTCACCGCAGTGGATGCCCTTTCCCTCAGGACGGAGAGGGCAAGGTAGCGGTCTTGCTGTCTTGTCGTTACTCTGGGTCGACCCGTGTGACGCCTTTCCTGGACTGCTCCAGTCTCATTGAAGCGCTCCAGCAGTCTCTGGATTGTGGAATGCGACACTTCAAGTCGTCTAGCAACTTCCCTCTGCGCTAGGCCTTCATCAAGCAGAGCGAGGGCTCTCCCCCGCTGCTCATCCGTCATCCGTCGTCTTGCAAGCATGGTTAAAACGAACCAAGAACGGGTCCTTTTTATCCTCGTCTGCGGGCAACTTTGGCTGGAGTAGTGTTCAAAAAGGGCTTGCCTTGCACGTGCAAAGCGAATTTTGTCGCTACCTTGCCTGCGTCGTCAGAGAGACCCTGCTGAAGATTCGACAATTTCGTGTGGAAATTGTCTTCCTTGGGCCGCCCATTGCAAATCGGCAAATCCCCAAACACGTGCCAAAAGGAAACTGCAATGTTGTCTGAGCTCTTATCCATTCAGTTACGGCAACGAATTGGAGAAAAGAGTAAGAGAAAATAGGTTATTTCTCCTTTCAAAAATTGACTCAAAAACGTTCCTGGCCCTTCAATAATGACGTGTAGTATATGTGTGCTGCCACCTACAGAGTGCTGGGCTCTTGATGGACATCAACACTAGACTGATGCCATCACAAACCCAGCCTGAAGGCAGCGGCACTCCCATCTTGAGTGTGCTGCCACCTACAGAGTGCTGGATACTTGGTGGACATCACCACTAGACTGCTGCCATCACAAACCAAGCCTGAAAGCAGCGGCACTCCAATCTTGAGTGTGCTGCCACCTACAGAGTGCTGGACACTTGGTGGACATCATCACTAGACTGCTGCCATCACAAACCCAGCCTGAAGGCAGCGGCACTCCCATCTTGAGTGTGCTGCCACCTACAGTGTGCTGGGCTCTTGATGGTTACACATCATGTCAAATCTAGGCCAATACTTCAGTGTTCCCATCACAAAACCAGCCTGAAGATGAGAGCATTCTCCTCTGACTGTGCTGCCATCACAAAACCAGCCTGAAGGCAACGGCACTCCCATCTTGAGTGTGCTGCCACCTACAGAGTGCTGGACACTTGGATGACCTCACCACTAGACTGCTGCCATCACAAACTCAGCCTGAAGGCAGCGGCACTCCCATCTTAAGTGTGCTGCCACCTACAGTGTGCTGGGCTCTTGATGGTTACACATCATGTCAAATCTAGGCCAATACTTCAGTGTTCCCATCACAAAATCAGCCTGAAGATGGGAGCATTCTCCTCTGACTGTGCTGCCATCACAAAACCAGCCTGAAGGCAACGGCACTCCCATCTTGAGTGTGCTGTCACCTACAGTGTGCTGGGCTCTTGATGGTTGCACGTCATGTCAGATCAAAGTCAATACTTCATTGTTCCCATCACAATACCAGCCTGAAGATGGGAGCACTCTCCTCTGACTGTGAGGCCACCTACAGTACCTTGGGCTCTTCTTGGTGGACATCACATCTTCCCATTATGCAACTAGTCTGAAGGTAGATGCACTCCTCCCATGTGTGCTGACGCCTATAGTGTGCCAGCTTTTTGTACATTATGTCACATCATTGTCAAGATGAGCTGGGTGGGCCAGGAAATGGGCAGCGTTTACTGTGAAATCGCTATTCGTGAATTTTGTGAACACTTCGACAACAGGGACTGAAAACGTCTGGTCATTAGGGCGTCACTGCTTTGTTTTCATCTTGTTAACATTCTGACAAGAGTTACTTAACTATGGGACAAGTTTCAATGATGTTGGACTAAACTGCTATTGCCCAGCCCAGATACTAGTTGTGCATCACAAATTTACTGAAGTCTATGGAAAAGATTACAATAATGTGTAACAAACGTTTGAGTTCTTTTATCACAAACCACAATCTATTGAGAAAATTTCCAACTCTGACATTTTTCTATCTCAACACAAATATCATGGCACTATGCAGTTCCCTGTCCACAGTTTCAAAACAAAAATCAACAACACCCATGGTATGAGTACAACCTGTGTTACTGTTATTTTAGTTTAAAGCCCAGCCGACTGCGTAGAGCCATATCAGGGCTATGACAGTTTCAAAACATACACACTATTTCAACAGCAAAGGAAAAAAAAGTATTCTTATCAATGCATTCACACACACAATTTAAGGAGAAGTCCCTGGCACTGACCACTTTCGTCCAATTTATTGTACAGGAGATTTAGAAAACACATCTGAATACACATTTAAACGCAACTAAAGACACTAAAACATACACCTAAAATTGCTTCCGTGTATTTCACTTCCCTAGAGCCAAAAATGCACTTAGGACAAGTACCCAATTATCAATCCTAGGAGAAAGTATGTAAGACACATACAGGTGAATGGACCAACAAGGCAGAAAATGACAGGAAGAAATGACAGAAAGCAAAGAACGAAGAAACAAAGATAGTGACAAAAAAGAGGAAATTCCTAGCACAGAATTTCTAGAAGGTGGGGATACTATTCATACTGAAAGAGCCCCCAGCATCCCCATGGGGTACAACCTGTGTCAATAACTTACATAAACATAGCGTTCAGACAGGATATACACGCATCCAATGCGCGCGCACGCGCACACACACACACACGCACACACACACTCTTTATCATCAATAGCAAGACATTCACACAAATACCAAAAAAATACCCGCCCTCAAAAAAAACAAATTAAAAAAGCAACACACACACACACACACACCACACACACATACATACACACACACACACACACACACACACACACACACACACACACACACACACACACACACATAAAAGATGGTCAAACACATACCCACACACATACATGTGTACATAAACACACACACAACGCTCACTCACACACACACACTGAAGAGATGGTCAAGTAATCAATCTTCACACATACGCGTGCACACACACACACAAACACAGAAATACACTTTAATATCAATAACAAAACACCCACGCAAATACCAGACAATACCTGCCCTAAACACACACAGACACACGTTTCGTTTTTTCTTGTTTTTCTTTATACCCCAGCTGACTGCCATATCAGGGCTATAACCGTTTCAAAACATATACAAAACTTCAACAGCAAAAAAACAAACAAACAAACACACACACACACACACACGTACACACACACACACACACACACACACACACACACACACACACACACACATGAAAGATGGTCAAACACATACTCACACACATACATGAGTACATAAACACACACTCAACACTCACTCACACACACACACACTAAAGAGATGGTCAAGTAATCAATCTTCACACATGATACATGCGCGCATAACAAAACACCCATGCAAATACCAAACAATACCTGCCCTCAAAAACAACAACAAAAACACACAAATTGTTTTTTCTTCTTGTTTTTGTTTAAAACCCACCTGATTGCGCACAGCAATATTAGGGCTATAACCATTTCAAAGCACATACAAAACTTCAACAGCAAAAAAAAAAAAATAAATAAAAAAAAAATTATATTAAAAGAAAAAAAAAGAAAAAGAAAAGTAAGAACACATGTCAATCCATTTGTGCACATTTGGTATCGACCTTTTTCCATATTAATCCCTCTCCAGTTACTCACACACACTTTGTTTCAACTCTCTGAGGAAAAGATGGGAAGAAATGATGACAATAACGATGATGATGATGATCATCATCATCATCATCATCACCACCACCATCACCATCCCAATGACAATATACTCATGATAATAATATCAATAATGATGTAGGCCTAGTGACTCCCCCCCCCCCCCACAACCAGCTTAACACAAAGTCCACCAGAATCACACAGATATAAAAATCAACACATATACTACACGTCATTATTGAAGGGCCAGGAACGTTTTTGAGTCAATTTTTGAAAGGAGAAATAACCTATTTTCTCTTACTCTTTTCTCCAATTCGTTGCCGTAACTGAATGGATAAGAGCTCAGACAACATTGCAGTTTCCTTTTGGCACGTGTTTGGGGATTTGCCGATTTGCAATGGGCGGCCCAAGGAAGACAATTTCCACACGAAATTGTCGAATCTTCAGCAGGGTCTCTCTGACGACGCAGGCAAGGTAGCGACAAAATTCGCTTTGCACGTGCAAGGCAAGCCCTTTTTGAACACTACTCCAGCCAAAGTTGCCCGCAGACGAGGATAAAAAGGACCCGTTCTTGGTTCGTTTTAACCATGCTTGCAAGACGACGGATGACGGATGAGCAGCGGGGGAGAGCCCTCGCTCTGCTTGATGAAGGCCTAGCGCAGAGGGAAGTTGCTAGACGACTTGAAGTGTCGCATTCCACAATCCAGAGACTGCTGGAGCGCTTCAATGAGACTGGAGCAGTCCAGGAAAGGCGTCACACGGGTCGACCCAGAGTAACGACAAGACAGCAAGACCGCTACCTTGCCCTCTCCGTCCTGAGGGAAAGGGCATCCACTGCGGTGACCTTGAGGGGTCAGCTGAGGGACGCAACAGGTGCTAACATCAGCTGCAGCACGGTGAGAAGACGGCTACATGAGGCAAACTTGAGGTCACGGAGACCGGCCGTCCGACCCGTGCTGTCACCGGTCAACAGAGTGCGCCGCATGACCTGGGCCAGGGAGCACGTGACCTGGACAAGGCAACAGTGGGCCCGGGTCTTGTTTTCGGATGAGTCCAGGTTCACCCTGACCTTTAACGATGGCCGGGCTCGGGTGTGGCGACGTCAAGGGGAGAGGTTCGCTGACGCCACTGTCCAAGAGCATAACCGGTACGGCGGCGGGTCGGTGATGGTGTGGGGTGGCATGAGCCGTGGTACCCGGACCCCCCTGCTCCCCATTGACGGCATCCTGAACGGGGTCCGGTACCGGGACGAGGTTCTGGCGGCCGTGGCACTGCCTGCGCTTGTGGACCTTGGTCAAGGCGCCATCTTCCAGGACGACAATGCACCTGCGCATCGAGCACGCCTTGTGACCGACTTCCTGGAGCAGCATGAAGTCGTCCGTATGGCCTGGCCAGCGTGCTCACCTGACCTGAACCCAATTGAACACCTCTGGGATGTGCTCGGGAGGCGCATCAGGGACAACCACCCCCCACCGGGCACCCTGGCCAGGCTGGTCGACATCCTGCAGATCGAGTGGGCGGCCATCCCTCAGGACACACTCCGTACCCTTGTGGGGTCGATGCATCGGCGCTGTGAAGCATGCATCCAGGCTCGGGGCGGACACACGCGATATTGAAAACAGATTGGCCAAATCTGACACTTTCTGTTTTTTGAAAAGGGGGGGATGTTCCTTTAAATGCATGTGCTGTTCACTAATGGGTCATTGTGCTAATTTCTTTTTCCAAAACAGGTGTGGAAATGATGAAATAAAACATAGAATCAATTCTAAACATTGTCAATTATTTCAACTTAAAATTAGAGAGGAAGGAAGAAGTGGCCCTTAAATTATGATTAGGAGTATATACCCTTCACAGCTTCTAAAGGGCTGTCACACTCACAGGAAACACACACACACACACACACACACACACACACACACACACACACACACACACACACACTTTCATAACAAAACACTCATAGAAATACCAAAAAATACCCGCCCTAAAAAAATTTAAAAAAACAAACACACAACCACAAACATATCACACTTTGCCCACTTTCAGCTCAATATCAATTTGTCATTATCACCAATTAACACACCCTTTATAAACACACACACACACACACACACACACACACACACACACACACACACAGCAATATCTTTAGAAAAAAAATGAATTAAAAAGTCATCCATTCATGACACACATGCACCAAAACAAGTAAATACAACAACAACAAAATCAAAAGAGAATGCTTACACTCACACACACACTCTCTCTCTTTCTCTCTCTCTCTGTATACACTACAATATCATAACAAAACAAAACTAAACTAAACTGAAAACTACACAGAATACCATTACTGGCACACACACACACCACACACACACACCACACACACTTTAATATCAATAACAAGACACTCGCACAATTATCAAAAAAGCACCCGCCCTAAAAAATAAAATATAACACACACACACACACACACACACACACACACACACACACACACACACACAACCACAACATCACGCACACACATACACTCCCGCACACACTCCCGTACACACACACATATGAAAGATGGTCAAACACATACCCACACACATAGGGCCTACATGTTTACATAAACACACACACAACTCTCACTCACACACACACTAAAGAGATAGTCAAGTAATCAATCTTCACACACACACACACACACACACACACACACACACACACACACACACACACACACACACACACACACACACATTTAATAGTAATAACAAAACACTCACACAAATACTAAACAATACGCGACCTCAAAAATAAAAAAATAAAAAAATTGTTTTGTGTTTTTATTGTTTTTGTTTGAAACCCAGCCGACTGCATAGAGGCATATCAGGGCTATGATCATTTTAAAGCACTTCAGCAGCCAAAAAGAAAAGAAAAGAAAAAAAAAAGGAGGTACACATCAATGCATTCCCCACATAAGGAGATGCCCCTGGCATTGACCATTGCATGCACTCCGTCCAATCCCGGGGATTTAAAAAACACACCTTAATACAAATTGAAACATTCAGAAGGACACAAAAACATATATAAAAACGGGAATAAATTACCTAAAATTGCTTCCGCATATCTCACTTCCCTACAGCCAAAAATACACCCAATATACTGAACGCCGAAATTAACTGACCACTTTTAATAATGTCACCAAATTGCCATTGAGATAACTGTCCGGAAACCGTTTGCACGTTCTTGTCCTGCAGATGGAAGAATTCTTTCCCCATGTGAAAAAAAGGGTTGCAGCACGTGCTTACGCGCTCAGACAACAGTTCACTCCAACACAATATCCGGCCCTACGCGTCACAAAATGCACGTGAACAAGGAAATTGGTGTCCCAGGCAACTCACACACTCTCCGTCTGTACCATAACACTCGTTTTATCCTTCCTTTTGGAAAAACCACCATGCCAAGAACATTGGAAAATGACCGTTGGAGAGCTGTTGGCATGTTGCAAGGGGGAAGCTCCGTTTCTGCCACTGCCAGGCATTTTGGAGTGCAAAGGACAACTGTACGGTTATGGTGGAACCGTTTTCAGAACACTGGCAACATTGCTGACTTACCAGGGCGTGGTCGCTCCAGGGTTACCACTCCTCAGCAGGATCGATTTATCACACTGACGCATCTGAGAAACCGGTTTCAGCCTGCCACTGTCACTGCGGGAGCTATCCCTGGCTTGAGGCGAATCAGTGCCACCACCGTCAGAAGACGTCTGCGGGAGAATGGTCTGCAAGCACGGCGCCCTGCAGTTCGACCACAACTTCTTCCTCGACACCGTGCAGCACGCTTGGCATGGGCCAGGCAGCACCTGCGCTTCACTATCCGAGTGTGGAGACATGTCCTATTCACCGATGAGTCTCGTTTTCAGCTGTCAGTCGCGGATGGTCGTCATCGAGTGTACAGGCGTCGAGGAGAGAGGTACGCCGACAACTGCATCATTCAGCGTGCACCTTATGGTGGAGGGGGCGTTATGGTTTGGGGAGGCATTTCTGCACATCATCAGACACAGTTAGTGTTGATCCAGGGCAACTTGAATGCTCTTCGCTACCGAGATGAAATTGTCACGCCCCACATTGAACCTTTTGTCCGCGCTCATGGCCCTGGCGTGATTCTCCAGCACGACAACGCCCCCTCGCATCGTGCACATGTTGTGCAGCAGCATCTGCAAGCAAGACAGATCGACGTGTTGCCATGGCCAGCAAATTCACCCGATATGTCGCCCATCGAGCATGTTTGGGACGAACTCCAACGCCGAATGCAACAACGCCCTAGAGCGCCCTTGACCTTGCAGGAACTACAGCAAGCTCTCCAAGAGGAATGGCAAGCCATACCCCAAGCCTTCTTTGGACGCCTGGTTTGTTCCATGCGACGACGATGCCAAGCTTGTATCGATGCCCGAGGTGGCCACACGCGCTACTGATTTTGTGACTTTTCAAATGTGGGTTAACTGACATTTGTGTTCGGCTGTTCACAATTAAGAACCTTTTTTTTTTTTTTTTTTTTTGCGTTAAATCGATTGAGGATTGAATGAACTTATTTATGAAATAAATTGCATTTCTGTTTTTTATTCCAGTGATGGTGTACATGACTTTCTTTACCTGGTCAGTTAATTTTGGCGTTCACTGTACATGTACACAATTATAAATCCTAAGAGAAAGTATTAAGATTTTATCGAACACATACAGGTGAATGGACCAGCAAGGCAGAATATGATAGGAAGAAAGGACAGAAAGCAAAGAACAAAGAAACAATCAAAGATAGTGACAGAAAAGAGGTAATTTCTAGCACAGAATTTCCAGAAGGTGGGGATACCATTTACACTGAAAGAGCCCCAGGCATCCCACAGGGGAACACACACAATAACACACACAATAACACACACACACACACACACACAGACACACACACACACACACATACACACACACACGCACGCACGCACGCACACATGCACAAACACTTTAATATCAATAACAAAACACTCACAGAAATACCAAACAATACCCGCCCACTTACCCTCTCACACACACACACACACACACACACACACACACACACACACACACACACACACACACACACACACATGTATGACAGATGGTCAAACACATACCCACACAGATACATGTACACACACACACACACACACACACACACACACACACACACACACACACACACACACACCAGTCACACATAATACTAAAAGACATAGTCAAATGGTCAATCTTCATACAAAAAACAAACAAACAAACAAATCTTCACTTTGACATCAGCACAAAATGCTTCCCTCATAACTTTTACAGTCAACACAAGCAGATCTAAGCTACGCACAAAAAGTTAAGGATCACTATGAGAAAACAGGTGCGTAATAAACTCAGTTCGCTACTGTTATTTATTTCTCAGTCCAGCCAAATTGTTATGAATTCTTGTTCAGCTGTAAGTGGGCGATGTTGTGTTAGTGCGAAAATTGCACGGGATTCTCTACTACTGAGCTTGGCCGCAAACGGAAAAGCGGAAAATTGCGAAAAAGGACCTTGTTTTGGACCGTTCTGCCTGAACACATTTCACAAGCCAGATGGAAAAACCATTATGCACGTGCAAGCACTGCTGTTTATGTGTGAGATGCTGTCTCTTGCTTGGCTTTATAAGAAGACATTCCACCAGTAGTAGGCCTGATTGACAATGCCTCCACGACGAAAATTGAGCGAGTTTGAGAGGGGACGAGCTGTTGCATGGTTCCAAGATGGTGTTCCCAAGCGAGAAGTGGCCAGGCGACTTCAGGTGTCCATCTCGGTCATTGTCAGACTGATTCAACGCTTCACAGCCACTGGAGGGTCCATGAAAGACGCAGATCTGGTCGACCGAAAAAGACAAACCCATGTGAAGATCGTCTCATTGAACGACAAGCCCTGCAGACAAGAACAGCCTCTTCCAGCATCATTCGAAGGCAGCTGAGGGTGGCTACTAACATCAACATCAGCCAGCAGACCATACGGAACCGCCTTCATGGGTTTAACCTCCGTTCTCGTCGCCCAGCTGTACGGCCACGCTTAACTCCAGCCCATAGGGCAGCACGCCGCGCCTTCTGCAGACGTCACGTGAGGTGGACACGTCAGCAATGGTCCCAGGTCCTGTTCAGTGATGAATCACGCTTCACCATGAACCACAACGACGGCCGACTGAGGGTCTGGAGGCGCCCAGGGCAATGCTTTATTGACACCACTGTCCAAGAAAAGGTGGCCTTTGGTGGAGGTTCTGTAATGGTCTGGGGGGCCTTCAGCCTTCACCACAGAACACCCTTGTATCATATACAGGGTAACCTGACTGGCCTCCGATACCGGGATGAGATCCTTCGACCGCTGGCTGTGCCTACACTGCAGCAGATGGGACCGACGGCTGTCTACCAGGATGACAACGCTCGCCCCCACAGGGCAAGGGTGGTCAACGACTTCCTGCAGCAGTCTGGAGTCAACAGAATGGAGTGGCCAGCATGCAGTCCCGATCTCAACCCGATTGAGAACCTCTGGGATGAGCTGGATCGCAAAGTGAGGAGCAACCACCCACCTCCCAGGGATGCCCAACACCTCTACCAGATGCTGCAGGCTGAGTGGCAGGCGCTTCCACAGAGGATCTTCACCAACCTGGTCAACTCGATGAGGACTCGCTGCGTCGAGTGCCAGAACAGCCATGGCGGTTACACGCATTACTGAACTTTTGGGAGCATCAGAATGCCCTGTCTTGTGATTTCAATGACTTTGGGAAATCAAATTTCGATACGTACCCACTTTGATCAAATGTACACACCAAACGATTGCTCGAAATTGAAGGCAATTGTGTATCGTTATCACTAAAGCATGGAATTAAATGTTTGACAAACTTCAACGCATTGGCTTTCTTATTTTGAAAGTTATGAATTTTTGTGCAAGTGATCCTTAACTTTTTGTGCGTAGTATATTTTCGATCGCGGTATATTGTGCTGTACAATTCAACAGTCATACAGTGACAGTGTCACGATTTTAGCATTCATCAAAAATTAAGTCAAGTTGACTGGTCACGTGACTTCGTATTTCTCCAGTTTTCGTAAAAAATATGCATAATAATTCATCATAAAAAATATCATGAGAACCAGAAAGACTTGCAATCAAACCAAAAATTATAGTTCCCTCATAAATATAACTGATTGTGTGAGTCACAAGACTTTTATACAACCTCAAACACATAACCGGAAACGCCAGCTTTCGAAGCTTTGTTTACATTGCCGACGTCAGTATGTTACATTAGTGCTTTGCTTGTAAACACTGAATTCCCATTACTGAACTTTAAAAAATAGAATACCTAGACGTTAAACTTACCAACAAGTCGATTCAACCATAAATCGGAAGCACAAAAATCCGATGGACCGGGCTGGTTGTCCGACGGTGTAGACGATGACTCCACACTTGCTTCAGTCATGGCCGATCGAGCGCGTGGCACAAAATCGAATCTGGATCTGGATCTGGATCTGGCTGTATACGTCGCTGAACCAACTTGATTATATTGCGACGGAAAACAGGGGGACGCTAACGGCTAGCTAGGTGTGGAGCTGCCGGATCGCTAAATACATTACCGGCCCTGACACTACAGGAGGTAGTGCCAAGCCAACAAAAACAAACAACAAAAACAAAAGGACCCCACTCCCACCCTTTCCCCACCTACCTAACCTAACTAAATATTATGCAGCGTGGATTTAGTGGAGGGCTGCAGGACTGCCCACCGCTGCTGAGAATGCGGCGACAGTACTGGCCTGGCCTGTTTTTCTTCCAGGTGATTCCATGGAGTACCTACTATAATCGTTTCAAAACCTTTACAGACTGTTGGGAACCTTCAACAACTTGCGATTCGTCGTATCAGTTGTTGCGATTCAAATATCGTTTGGTTCGCGTGAAAGTCTCTATGCAGAAAATCATTACCACCGCTAGACAGACCGATCTTTGATCTAAAAAATGTGTATTCATTGAGCTGATTGCTTCAGGTATACTGTGTGTAAAAATCCGCTCCAAACATTTTCGCACACAATTTTTAAACAAAGCTTACATGTTGACGGGCGATTTTGGCACGAGAACGAGGCTCGGAATCCCTCTCTTTTGATTGGTTATTTTTAGCTAAACAAAACTCACGTGAAACCAAGAGAGCTTTCAGCACACAATGTTACTGTCAAGTTGCAGACGAAATTTTCAGCCGCGGCTTGGCGTGGCGTTACCGTTGCTGCTCGAGATCGTTTTATTACCGTACGTAATCATTTCAGATTTACATTACTACACACACATATTTGGTAATGAACAAACAATTTGCTGTAATAACTTTATCTTATTTAATATCGGTAATCTTGTAGAATAGAATACGAAAATAATTGGAGCAATTCACGCACTTATACGGGTGTTTTCGGTTCTGCTGGATGTAAACGACGTAAGACACCCTTACCTACTCACTTTGACCAGTCCTTCCCACAAACATGCACAAAATATCCCTGAATGACTGGCGACCACAGCTCCAGCAGTCACCTGCACGCCATATTTATAGACAACTCCCACTAGTGATAACGTTGTGCCCATGTGATCAGCAACCAAAATGGCGTGCAGGTGATGCTGGAGCTGTGGTCGCAGTCATTCAGGATATTTGTGCATGTTTGTGGGAAGGACTGGTCAAAGTGAGTAGGTAAGGTGTCTTACGTCTCTTTACATCCAGCAGAACCGAAAAACCCGTATAAGTGCGTGAAATTAGCTCCAATTATTTTCGTATTCTATTCTACAAGATAAAAATGAAGATTACCTTAATATCATGGTTGTGAAGATATTGATGGGGAAAGACATGCGAAAAAGTAGGTCAATCTGGTAAGCGGACAATCCAATGGCGTCAGTTTGGAGTACCTATTATAATCGTTTCAAAACCTTTACAGGCTGTTGGGAACAATGCATCAACACCTTGCGATTCGTCTTATTCGATTGAGTAAGTTATTCTCCATTTGTTGACACGAGCGTCACAGCGTCTGAGCGTGGGGCCTTTCGAAAGGAACGGTAAGTTGACAGAATGGACATAGGACCGTCACCGTCACTGATCCTTTAGACTGGCCGTCCGTCGGGGCGCCTCCGAAGACTTGACAATAACCTTTCTCCACTCCTCCCTGCTCTCCGCTTTCCTTAGGGTATCCCTCAGCTCCAGGCCCGTCCACTCTCGAATATTATCTTCCCATCCCTTCTTTTGTCTGCCTCTTTTCCTTCCTCCCGATACTGTGCCTTGCAAGACATGGTACACGCTACCGTTAATTATATAACAATACACTCAAATCTACGTACCCAAAACTGAAGACATTGCAAGCACTTGGACCAGTTGCAAGGATTACGCTCGTACATCTTCGGCCAATGTGCTCAAGTCGAAAGATGAGCGCCGCGGTTTAGATTGTCAGTTCGAACTGTCTGTCACGCGGTTACTAGCGAGGGAAGCCATGACCAAGACATCCTAAAATTGTCTCATTTATGAGCCAAGAGAAAATTGCACGTCGTCTTAACAGGATATCTAGAGAGAAAAAGAGCATTAGGCAGACCTAAGTAGAAAATAGTACTTTTTGCAGAATGGATGAGGACAAAAAGGATAAGAGATATACTTGCAGTGACAAAAAAAAAAAAAAAGATTCATACAGAGGGTCATGATTGCCAACGCCATTTTAATTAGCAGTCAGAACATTTGACATTTTACTTAAAAGGACATTTGACATCATATCTAACAGTCAGGACATTTTATTGAAGTCAGGACATTTTACTTAACAGTCTCTCTCTCTCTCTCTCTCTCTCACACACACACACACACACACACACACACATATGCACGTGCGCACATGCACGCACAGACATGCACGCACAGCCACACTCAGCAAATCCCATGGATTGATTTGAATCGTTATCCCCTTTTCTTTATAGAATTCTGGACAAGTTTTGTACCCACACCTTTCCCCTTACCCCACCCATCCCTCTTCTTTACCTCTGCGTGTGTGTGTGTAGTGTGTGTGTGTGTGTGTGTGTGTGTGTGCGCGCGCGCGCGCGCGCGCACGAGCATGCGTTCATCACGCGTGCTACGTGCTACGTGGTATGAAGTCTGGCCTGCTGTCTTGACAGCTCAACTTTTCGCCTTGCCACTTGGTCCAGCGATCTGTGTGACAGGAAAAGGTGGAGAACGATTCAGATTGGCATTATGACATATACGTGTATTATGTGTTATCGGAAGATGGTCCAGGCAATATTTGACCTGTCTTTTTCTTGATGGCCTCCTTCGCAGTGTCATTCCATGATGCACCATGCTGTTGCTGTTCTTGGACCTCTTCCAGATTTCCTGGTCCCACATGTTTCCTGGGGTGTGTTGAGGACGCTGATGAAGACGTTATTTTAATCGTAATGGTGGGCAGAGGAGGCTATATGTTGTTTTGATTGGGGTGGGGGAGGGGGGATTTCTATTATGGTTATGTAAGATGTTGGTGAGATAAGTTTAAGGAGAAGGGTGGCAGAATGGTTTAGACGTTTGCCTGCCAATAATTAAACTCAGGGTTCCAGGATTAATTTCCCGTTGAGGCCTTGACTTATCTCCTCAGTTTGACCGGAAAATCAATCTGAATGTCTAGTCTTTTAGAAGGGGATGCAAAATGAGTCAGACCTGTGTACCTTCTGGCATGTGCACACTAAAGATCCCATGGCAGTTGAAAATCGTGAAGAGCAGGGTTTTTTTCCCAGCTGCCCTGGTATAAAACACTGGAGACAGGTTGATTTCCCAGGTCCCTCTCCATGAAAGCTCACTGGCCATCTTGCCTTTCTAAAATTAAGTCAAAAAACAAAAAAACAAAAAGAATAAAGAAAAGAGAAAGAAATAAAGAAAGAAAAATGGTAGTGCTGCACTGCGGAGACACGCTGTCAAAGGGGAGAGCAGCTTGAGTTTCACATTGTAAGTACAATGTGATGAAAAACGAATATGAATGTGAATGTGAATATAAGTTTATGTACTGAGTAGATGGTTGTGTTTTCATCCATTTTCTGTTTTGTATGTTTGTTTGTTTTGTTTTTTTTTTGGTTTGTTGTTGTTGTTGTTGTTTTTTGGGGGGTTGTTTGTTTGTTTAACATTACAAATACGTCAGTACAATACAGCTGAGACTGTTTTAATGACAGATTGATACAAATGTAAGATATAAAAAAAAGAACATGCAATAGGTGGGTTCTCAAGTTGCCACGATCAGTTAGGATCTTCTCCGTCACGTGGTACCTGTGGCATCAATGCATGTGTAGTTTGTTTTGAGCGTAGAAACTAAACCTGAAACAGAAACAGAAAGCGAATATCTGCGATGTTTTGTTTTTGTTTTGTTTTTCTGCTGTTGTTTTGCTGTTCTCTACATGTTTCAAGTT
>CM060311.1:101222012-101233961 GCA_030674185.1 Monoplex corrugatus | reverse complement strand
ACTGCTTAGCGCTAAACACGCGCGCGCAAGCACACACACATACACACAAACAAACATACACACGCACGCACGCACGCACGCACACACACATACACGGACACACACACGCACGAACAGAAACAGACAGACAGACAGACAGACACACACACACACACACACACACACACACACACACACACACACACACACACACACACACACACACACACACACACACACACACACACACACACACACACACACAAAGTAACGACAAGAGCAAAAGAATTCTTTTCTTTGACTGTTTGAGAAACAGAATTCTCAATCTCCAATTTCAGTTCAAAAAGTGATTTGTTTTACAAGTTGACATGCCGATATTGTTAAGATGGCGTTAAGTTTTCACACCATCTTGTACCAGCCTGCCAGATCTCAGCAACGTTTCAGGAATAATTGACAGGTTTGAGCAACCTACATCTTGTGGACCACCAACTCCATCTTGCTCTGATGAATGTCACTGCACTGGAGTGATTTCGTGTTGTTGGATACAATCTGTTCAACCAATTTGCTGATTAAAGCCTTTTTTGTGTGAAGTTTTGCTATAAGGTGTTTGAAAATAAACAAAAATTGGGAACAGTGAAAAATGTCCACTTTTTAACATCCGTAGACGATATAGACACAGGATAAGCTGAATGTATTGTACAGATACAAGGTAAAGCCACATTCCTGGTATAAAACATTGGAGAGGTAGGTTGATTATTATTATTATTATGAACATTTAGTACGCCTAATCAAATTAATGCCCTAGGCGTTTACAATGGCAAAACATATAACCAGAATCACAAGCACACACACACACGCCCACAGAAGCACCCACACACACACAAACACACACACACACACACAAACACACACACAGCATGACATGCAAATACAATGACACATTGACACTAAGACACTATAATGTCACCATTACATTACATGGGGGGAAGGGGGCAGAGATTACCAGTTTTGGGAAACAGGTGAGTTTTGAGGGAGCGTTTGAATGTGGACAGAGAGGGTGAGTATCTAAGAGAGCGAGGTAACTGATTCCAGATGGTTGGAGCTTGATAGGAAAAAGAACGCTGCCCAAACCTTTTAGTGCGGACTATGGGGATACTATAGAGATGGGTATCAGATGAGGACCGCAAAGCTCGAGATGGCGTGTAGAGATGTAACAGATGGGTGAGATACTCAGGACAGGAAGACTCAATAGATTTGAAGCAGAGGCAGGCAATCTTGTAGGATATTCTTTGCTGAACAGGGAGCCAGTGGAGAGAACAGAGCAATGGCGTAACATGGTTAAATTTTGAAGAGCGGAAGATGAGACGGGCAGCATGATTTTGAACTTTCTGAAGTTTGTTAATGAGATGAGAGGGGGAACCAGAAAAAAGAGCATTACAGTAATCGAGACGGGATAGAACAAATGCACAGACAAGAGCCTTTGTCGTGTCTTCTGAGAGGAGGTGGCGGATAGAAGCAATTCGGCGGAGTTCAAGAAAACAAGTCCGACAGACGTTGCTCACATGCTGGTGGAAGGACAGGGTTTGATCAAGAGTTACACCAAGGTTACGGGCAAAATGGGAGAGAGGGATAGGTGAGTCAACAAGTGTGACAGAGGTTGGAAGAGAGGGGTGATTTTGGAGTTTGGGTGGGGTGATCAAGATCAATTCGGATTTCTCTTCATTTAATTTCAGTTTGTTTTCAGTCATCCAATCCTTCAGGTCAGCTACACAAGATTGGGTTTTCTGGATCATGATGGGAAGGTCAGGGAGAGGCCCAGAGACATACAGCTGATTGTCATCCGAGAAAGAATGATGCTGAAGCAGGTGTTCTTGGACAATAGAGGAGACAGGGTAGGTGTAGAGAATGAAAAGTAGGGGGCCCAGAACAGATCCTTGTGGCACTCCGTAAGTCAGACAGGAAGGATTAGAAGAAAGACCATTGACAGAAACTACTTGCAGACGATTGGTGATGTAAGAATGAAACCAGTTCAAGACAGTATCATGGAGCCCAAAAGAGTGATGTAGACGGGAGAGAAGGATAGAGTGGTCAATAGTGTCAAAGGCAGCAGATAGGTCCAAGAGAGTCAAAAGTGATACGTTGTTAGAGTCGAGAGTAGTCAGTAAGTCGTTGCAGATTTTGAGAAGAGCAGTTTCGGTACTATGTCCAGAACGGTAAGCAGACTGAAGGGAATAGACAAGGTTATTGGAATGAAGGTGGTTTAACAGCTGGTCAAGAACAACTTTCTCTAAGACCTTGGAAAGAAAAGGAAGATTTGACACAGGTCTATAGTTTTTCAAATTCTCAGGGTCAAGAGTCGTCTTTTTTAGAAGAGGTCTTACAATTGCTGACTTGAAAGAAGAAGGAAAGGAGCCAGTTGAGAGGGAATGGTTAATGATATTGGTGATGTGAGGGAGAAGAGTATCGAGACAATGGGTGAGAAAAGAAGCTGGCAATGGGTCGAGTTCACAGGTTTTAATGCCAGATTTCATGATGATTTTCTTAACAAAGTCCTCAGAAACGGGTTGGAAGAAAGTCAGGGGGATTCCAGAGAAAGGGGGTTCAGGAAATGTAGCATGAGTGTTCGTCGTGGAATCGAGAGAAAGCCTGAGGTTAGCAATCTTGTTGAAAAAATAGTCAGAGAAAGCCTGTGGAAGATCAGAAGGTGGCAGGTGAGATGGAAGAGGAGAAGAGCCAGTTTTGCCAAGAAGAGTATTAGTTATATTATACAGTTGTTTGGAAGTGGAACAGGCAAGAATTTTAGCATTGTAATAGGCTGATTTAGAGGCATCTACGAGGCTATTGACAATTTTGTTGGCAGTTTGAAAAATTTGCTTATGAACAGTCAGACTAGACTTGAGCCACTGTCTCTCGATTTCCCAGGACACTCCTGTCAAAGGTCAGTCAGCCATCTTGTCTGTCTGAAGTCTGGGTAAAAAAGATGCATAGTGCTGCACTTCGGGGACCCGCTCTCAAAGAGAACAACTCTAGTTGCACATGGTAAATCCACTGTGACAAAAGAAATGAATATGGATATGAACATGAATATGAATATGGATATGAATATGAATATAAATATGAACATGAATATGACTATAAATATGAACATGAATGCACAGCCAGTTAGCAATAAGCAAACATTTTTATCTAAAAGACTTTTCCATTCTTTTCTTTGTTTGCTGCCTCAGTTTTTGCACCTCACCCATGTCACTTCATTATATCTACACACGGCATTTGGTTCTACAACTCACCTGGAAACCCATGGAGACTGAGATCACCATGACAACAGGGCATGAAAAGTCACAAAATCTTTGACGAATTGTGTCAGTGTTATGATGATAAGTAATGGGGATGGTAATGACGCCAGAAAGTTTTATTTCGAATTGAAACTGCGTGACAGGGTGCGTAGTCCGCGTTTGTTTTCATATGTCCTAACTCCAACCAGGCCACAGAGGTACAGATATCGTCATGGTCTCACACCATATGTCCTAGCTCCAACCAGGCCACAGAGGTACAGATATCGTCACGGTCTCACACCATATGTCCTAGCTCCAACCAGGCCACAGAGGTACAGATATCGTCACGGTCTCACACCATATGTCCTAGCTCCAACCAGGCCACAGAGGTACAGATATCGTCATGGTCTCACACCATATGTCCTAGCTCCAACCAGGCCACAGAGGTACAGATATCGTCACGGTCTCACACCACATGTCCTAACTTCAACCAGGCCACAGAGGTACAGATATCGTCACGGTCTCACACCACATGTCATAACTTCAACCAGGCCACAGAGGTACAGATATCGTCACGGTCTCACACCACATGTCCTAGCTCCAACCAGGCCACAGAGGTACAGATATCGTCACGGTCTCACACCACATGTCCTAGCTCCAACCAGGCCACAGAGGTACAGATATCGTCATGGTCTCACACCATATGTCCTAGCTCCAACCAGGCCACAGAGGTACAGATATCGTCACGGTCTCACACCATATGTCCTAGCTCCAACCAGGCCACAGAGGTACAGATATCGTCACGGTCTCACACCATATGTCCTAACTTCAACCAGGCCACAGAGGTACAGATATCGTCACGGTCTCACACCATTGATCCAGGTCTTCCTTGTTCTGCCACTCGGTTTGAACCCACATGTCTTGACTGGTCCATTTCTTTCTGTCTTCATCTACTATGGTCCATTTCTTACTGTCTTCATCTACTATGGTCCGTTTCTTACTGTCTTCATCTACTATGGTCCGTTTCTTACTGTCTTCATCTCAGGTGGTCCATTTCTTTCTGTCTTAATCTACTGTCGGCCCATTTCTTTCTGTCTGCATCTACTGTCGGTCCATTTCTTTCTGTCTTCATCTACTATGGTCCATTTCTTTCTGTCTTCATCTACTATGGTCCATTTCTTTCTGTCTTCATCTACTATGGTCCATTTCTTTCTGTCTTCATCTACTGTCGGTCCATTTCTTACTGTCTTCATCTACTGTCGGTCCATTTCTTTCTGTCTTCATCTACTGTCGGTCCATTTCTTACTGTCCTCATCTACTGTCAGTCCATTTCTTTCTGTCTTCATTTACTATGGTCCATTTCTTACTGTCTTCATCTACTGTCGGTCCATTTCTTACTGTCTTCATCTACTGTCGGTCCATTTCTTTCTGTGTTCATCTACTTTCGGTCCATTTCTTACTGTCCTCATCTACTGTCGGTCCATTTCTTTCTGTCTTAATCTACAAGACAATCCACTGACGGCTTGCTCAGCCGTTGTGGCTTCACCTGAGCTCCTTTGGCCTGACTTATTTCCACCTCCAGCGACATGAAGGAGGGGCTCTATGACACAAACATGTGGACATCTGTAATTCAGTGAATTTTCCAAGACAATTAAGTAGCAAGGAGCTCTGGCGAGAGTTGGACAGGAGAAGTCATCAGAGAAGTCTCTCTCCAGTAGGTGTTTCAGCCCTGAACTTCTTACAAGTTTTAGATATTTTAAGAGACGTAAATATTTGTATTTCGGTTACAGATGGACCAGTTTCGGTCAAATCTGAGTCGTATTTTTTATGCGTATTTTAAATTTTCATTTTAAATCGTTCTTGTTTAGCACTGTTCTGCAGACTCATTGGGACTCACTGCTCATTTTATAGAATGACTTTCTGTGGAGCAAGGATAACTCAAGCTGCCTGGCGAGCTGACTACATTCCGCTATGTTGTTGTACAGTCTGCGTCTTCGGCAAGGGTTCATGCTGGGTGATTTCTTGTTTCCATAAGCCCATAGGCCAACCAATACACGATTTACAGGATCTTTAACGTGCGTACTTGATACTCAGCGTGTGCACACACACGACTAGCAATAAAGCACTGGCACGTCTGCACTTATCTTGTTGATCTTGAAAAGTGGAAAAGTCAAATGAAAAAAATCATCGACATCATTCCGACTACCAAAATGAATACCGCAAAGAAGGCATTAAAGAATCGCTTAAAGAAAGATCATTAGTACGACTTATCCATCTCGTAATCAATAACTAATGTATAACTCGCTTTTGGTAGGGGTCGTGGTTTAGTGGTTAAAACACTGTCTAGGACGGGAGAAACGCAGAATCGAATCAGGGATCGAACAGGGTTTATTTCTCTGGAAAAGAGTGGCAAAATGGTTCAGATGTTAGAACAGTGACACAATGATTCAGACGTTAGAACAATGACACAATGGTTCAGATATTAGAACAGTGACACAATGGTTCAGACGTTAGAACAGTGACACAGTCAGAGTTGAAGCACATGTCAGACGTTAGAACAATGACACAATGAGGTTCATGCAAGTAGCGTTAGAAACAGTGACACAATGGTTCAGACGTTAGAACAGTGACACAATGGTTCAGACGTTAGAACAGTGACACAATGGTTCAGACGTTAGAACAGTGACACAATGGTTCAGACGTTAGAACAGTGACACAATGGTTCAACGTAGACGTGACACAATGGTCAGACGTTAGAACAGTGACACAATGGTTCAGACGTTAGAACAGTGACACAATGGTTCAGACGTTAGAACAGTGACACATGGTTCAGAGTTAGAAGTGACACAATGGTTCAGACGTTAGAACAGTGACACAATGGTTCAGACGTTAGAACAGTGACACAATGGTTCAGACGTTAGAACAGTGACACTATGGTTCAGACGTTAGAACAGTGACACAATGGTTCAACGTTAGAACAGTCACATGGTTCAGACGTTAGAACAGTGACACAATGGTTCAGACGTTAGAACAGTGACACAATGGTTCAGACGTTAGAACAGTGACACAATGGTTCAGATGTTAGAACAGTGACACAATGGTTCAGACGTTAGAACAGTGACACAATGGTTCAGACGTTTAGAACAGTGACACAATGGTTCAGACGTTAGAACAGTGACACAATGGTTCAGACGTTAGAACAGTGACACAATGGTTCAGACGTTGAGAACAATGTAGTGACATGCACAATGGTTCAGACGTTAGAACAGTGACACAATGGTTCAGACGTTAAGAACAGTGACACAATGGTTCAGACGTTAGAACAGTGACACAATGGTTCAGACGTTAGAACATGACACAATGGTTCGATTCAGACACAATGGTTCAGACGTTAGAAACAGTGACACAATGGTTCAGACGTTAGAACAATGACACAATGGTTCAGACGTTAGAACAATGACACAATGGTTCAGACGTTAGAACAGTGACACAATGGTTCAGACGTTAGAACAGACACAATGGTCAGATGACAACACAATGGTTCAGACGTTAGAACAGTGACACAATGGTTCGAGTTCAGATGTCATAAACATGACACAATGGTTCAGATGTTAGAACATGACACAATGGTTCAGACGTTAGAACAGTGACACAATGGTTCAGACGTTAGAACAATTACACGAATGGTTCAGATGTTAGAACTAGTGACACAATGGTTCAGACGTTAGAACAGTGACCAATGGTTCAGAGTTAGAACAATGGCACAATGGTTCAGACGTTTAAACAGTGACACAATGGTTCAGATGTTCAGAACATGACACAATGGTTCAGTACGTTTAGAACAGTGACACAATGGTTCATACGTTAGAACAATGACACATGGTTCAGACGTTAGAACAGTGACACAATGGTTCAGACGTTAGAACAATGACACAATGGTTCAGATGTCAGAACAATGATACAATGGTTCCGACGTTAGAACAGTGACACAATGGTTCAGACGTTAGAACAGTGACACTGTGGTTCAGACGTTAGAAACAGTGACACAATGGTTCAGACGTTAGAAGAGTGACACAATGGTTCAGACGTTAGAACAGTGACACAATGGTTCAGACGTTAGAACAGTGACACAATGGTTCAGACGTTAGAACAGTGACACAATGGTTCAGACGTTAAAACAGTGACACAATGGTTCAGACGTTAGAACAGTGACACAATGGTTCAGACGTTAGAACAAGGACACAATGGTTCAGACGTTAGAACAATGACACGAATGGTTCAGACGTTAGAACAATGACACGATGGTTCAGACGTTAGAACAGTGACACAATGGTTCAGACGTTAGAACAGTGACACAATGGTTCAGACGTTAGAACAGTGACACAATGGTTCAGACGTTAGAACAGTGACACAATGGTTCAGACGTTAGAACAGTGACACAATGGTTCAGACGTTAGAACAGTGACACAATGGTTCAGACGTTAGAACAGTGACACAATGGTTCAGACGTTAGAACAGTGACACAATGGTTCAGACGTTAGAACAATGACATAATGGTTCAGACGTTAGAACAGTGACACAATGGTTCAGACGTTAAAACAGTGACACAATAGTTCAGACGTTAAAACAGTGACACAATGGTTCAGACGTTAGAACAGTGACACAATGGTTCAGACGTTAGAACAATGACACAATGGTTCAGACGTTAGAACAATGACACAATGGTTCAGACGTTAGAACAATGACACAATGGTTCAGACGTTAGAACAATGACACAATGGTTCAGACGTTAGAACAATGACACAATGGTTCAGACGTTAGAACAGTGACACAATGGATCAGACGTTAGAACAGTGACACAATGGTTCAGACGTTAGAACAATGACACAATGGTTCAGACGTTAGAACAGTGACACAATGGTTCAGACGTTAGAACAGTGACACAATGGTTCAGACGTTAGAACAGTGACACAATGGTTCAGACGTTAAAACAATGACACAATGGTTCAGACGTTAGAACAGTGACACAATGGTTCAGACGTTAGAACAATGACACAATGGTTGAGACGTTAGAACAAGGACACAATGGTTCAGACATTAGAACAATGACACGATGGTTCAGACGTTAGAACAATGACACAATGGTTCAGACGTTAGAACAGTGACACAATGGTTCAGATGTTAGAACAATGGCACAATGGTTCAGACGTTAAAACAGTGACACAATGGTTCAGATGTTAGAACAATGGCACAATGGTTCAGACGTTAAAACAGTGACACAATGGTTCAGATGTCAGAACAATGACACAATGGTTCAGTACGTTAGAACAGTGACACAATGGTTCATACGTTAGAACAATGACACAGTGGTTCAGACGTTAGAACAGTGACACAATGGTTCAGACGTTAGAACAGTGACACAATGGTTCAGACGTTAAAACAGTGACACAATAGTTCAGACGTTAAAACAGTGACACAATGGTTCAGACGTTAGAACAGTGACACAATGGTTCAGACGTTAGAACAATGACACAATGGTTCAGACGTTAGAACAATGACACAATGGTTCAGACGTTAGAACAATGACACAATGGTTCAGACGTTAGAACAATGACACAATGGTTCAGACGTTAGAACAATGACACAATTGTTCAGACGTTAGAACAGTGACACAATGGATCAGACGTTAGAACAGTGACACAATGGTTCAGACGTTAGAACAATGACACAATGGTTCAGACGTTAGAACAGTGACACAATGGTTCAGACGTTAGAACAGTGACACAATGGTTCAGACGTTAGAACAGTGACACAATGGTTCAGACGTTAAAACAATGACACAATGGTTCAGACGTTAGAACAGTGACACAATGGTTCAGACGTTAGAACAATGACACAATGGTTCAGACGTTAGAACAAGGACACAATGGTTCAGACGTTAGAACAATGACACGATGGTTCAGATGTTAGAACAATGACACGATGGTTCAGACGCTAGAACAGTGACACAATGGTTCAGACGTTAGAACAGTGACACAATGGTTCAGACGTTAGAACAGTGACACAATGGTTCAGACGTTAGAACAGTGACACAATGGTTCAGACGTTAGAACAGTGACACAATGGTTCAGACGTTAGAACAGTGACACAATGGTTCAGACGTTAGAACAGTGACACAATGGTTCAGACGTTAGAACAGTGACACAATGGTTCAGACGTTAGAACAGTGACACAATGGTTCAGACGTTAGAACAGTATCACAATGGTTCAGACGTTAGAACAATGACATAATGGTTCAGACGTTAGAACAGTGACACAATGGTTCAGACGTTAGAACAGTGACACAATGGTTCAGACGTTAGAACAGTGACACGATGGTTCAGACGTTAGAACAGTGACACAATGGTTCAGACGTTAGAAAAGTGACACTATGGTTCAGACGTTAGAACAGTGACACAATGGTTCAGACGTTAGAACAGTGACACAATTGTTCAGATGTTAGAACAGTGACACAATGGTTCAGACGTTAGAACAGTGACACAATGGTTCAGACGTTAAAACAGTGACACAATGGTTCAGACGTTAGAACAGTGACACAATGGTTCAGACGTTAGAACAGTGACACTATGGTTCAGACGTTAGAACAGTGACACAATGGTTCAGACGTTAGAACAGTGACACAATTGTTCAGACGTTAGAACAGTGACACAATGGTTCAGACGTTAGAACAGTGACACAATGGTTCAGACGTTAGAACAGTGACACAATGGTTCAGACGTTCGCCTGCCAATAACTAAACTCGAGGTTCCAGGGTTCGCTGTCGTAGAAGCCTCGACTTTTCTCCTCATTTGACCGGAAAATCGAACGTCTAGTCGGAAGGGGACGAAAAACGAGTCGGATCAGTGTGACATCTGGGCACGCACGCTAAAGATCCCACGGCAATTGAAAATGGTGAAGAGCAGGGCGTTGCCCGGCTGCCTTGGTATGAAAACATTGGAGAGATCCGTTGATTTCCCTCCCCTTGAAGACCAGTTAATCTTCTTGTCTTTCTGAAGACTTGGTAAAAAACATGTGAATACGAATATGAATTTGAAGCGAGGGAGAGGGGATGGGCGCCACCCTCGTGCTGCTGGCCCCGAAACAAGTTGAGGTCTCTGCCATCTCATTCCCCCACGACCCCAGGGTTATGGAACTATCTAGTAGGACCTTAGAACCTGGCCAGCTCGTGGGTTTATATGCAGGCTTAAGGCTTGTGCCGTGATCATTCTGGATCTTCTCCATCACATGGAACTTGTGACGTTGGTGCATATGGAATTCATTCCGAGCGTGGAGACGTCATCTCCAAAAACTGAAACTGAAACTGAAACTGAAACTTCTCTCCTCTCCACAAGTTTTTGAGGTGACTGATGGTCCACACGCTGGTCAGTCGGAGGAGAAGATAAACCGGGGTGCAGCAAGCAATACGTACTCGTCGCACATTAAAGATTCCATGGCAACAGAATATTTGTCTGTGGCAACATTCTATAGAAAAGGCCGCTTGCATAGGTGAACAGGAAAAAAACATTGACACACATAAAGGGAGAGAAAGGTAGCGCGGTACTATAGGCAATGAACTCTCCCCAAAGTGAGCAGCCTGAATTTCACAAGCTAAACCGATTTAGACAACAAACAAATAAACAAACAAACGAAAGAAGGAAGGAAGGAAGGAAGGAGGGAAGGAACGAACGAACTAACCAACCAAACAACCAACCAACCAACCAACCAACCAAACAACCAACCAACCAACCAACCAACCAACCAACCAACCAACCAACCAACCAACCAACCAACCAAACAACCAACCAACCAACCAACCAACCAACCAACCAACCAACCAACCAACCTAACAACCAATCAACCAACCAACCAACAAAAGAACGAAAACCTAAAACCAAAGAACAATGTGCGAAATGTTCAGAATCTTGTTTCCGGGGATGTTGCGCTATTTATATTCCATTATGATCATCATCATGGTCAGCATCACTACCATCATCGTCATCGTCGTCATCATCGTTATGACCATCATCATCATCCTGTCATGCTGTATGTTGCAGTGTGTGGGACACAACGAGATCTGTGAGCCCAGCCTGCAGGATGCTGATGGCAGCAGGGCCTGCTGTTCCCGTTTTGAAAGATGCTTTGGTCAGCTGCTCGAGGATGGCAGCCTCGTTCACAGGTGCCACGTCATCCTGCCTGGCAAAAAATGAACTGTTCACAGAATGAAAATGTCACGCGAAAAAGAAACACACACACACACGCACACACACACACACACACACACACACACACACACACGCAAGCACGCACACACGCACGCACGCACACACACACACACACAACACACACACACACACACACACACACACACACACACACACACACAAAGAAAGAAACAACACCACCAACAACGATAACAACATCAATAAACCCATCAACTAACCCTGTAAAATGTGACCTGTTGGGAAAGAGAAATACTTAACCGATGTCTGTCTACTTCTGATGAAGGAACTGCTCAGAATAACGTGTACTGTGTGAACAAGCAAGCAAACAAACAAACAAACACACAAATAAACAAACAGACGAAACAAACACTAACAACCAAAACCAAAAAGAAATGGTTCATGAAAAATGTCTGTTAACAATGTTACCCCGTGTA
>CM060311.1:101212012-101217012 GCA_030674185.1 Monoplex corrugatus | reverse complement strand
AGTGGCCCTTAAATTATGATTAGGAGTATATGTACTCATACACACACTCACACTTATTCACAAAGACACACACATACAGACAGACACACACACAGACACACAAACAGACACACACACACATACACACATGCACAAAGACAGACACACGCACTGACATACACATAGAGACACACAGACACAAACACAAACCAGCACATACACACAGACACACACACGCACGCACGCACGCACGCACGCACAAACACAGACACACACAGAAGCAAATACAGAGTCATATACAGACACACAAACACACACACACACACACACACACACACACTCAGACATACATACACATGCACACTGAAACAGACACAGACACACACACAGACAGATACAGATACAGACAGACAAAGACACAGACATACACATACACACGCAAAAGATACACATAGAACACACACAAGCAAACACACACACAGACACACAGACAGACGGACAAACATAGACACACACACACAGACACCGACATACACACATACACAGACACATACAGACATACATACACAGGCACACGAAACACAGACACAGACACAAAGGCAGACACAAAGACAGACACATACATAGACACACAGACACAGACAGACATACAGACATACACAGACACACACACATACAGAGACACAGAAACAGATATACACACACACACAAACTCACACACACACACATACATACACACAGACACATACAGGCAAACAGACACAGACACACAGACACAGACACACAGACACAGACACAGACACACACAAAGACACATTCACAGACACAAACACAGACACCCACGCACACACACATACAGACGTATACACAGAAACACACATACACAGACGTGTACACAAGCACACAAGCACACAAACACACACGCCCATAAACACAGACGCATACACAGACAAAAATTCAAACACAGACACAGATGCACACAAACAGACAGAGACAGGGACACGTGCACAAACAGACACAGACACAGACGCACACACACAGACACAGACGCACAGAGATGCACAGACACACACACAAAGACACATTCACAGGCTCACACATACAGACACGCATACACACACACGTACAGACACGCACAGAGACACACACACAGACACACACACACACAGACACACACACACACACACACACACACACACACACACACACAGACATACACAGACTGAGACAGCGACAGAGACACCCACAGACACCCGCAGACACACACACACACACACACATACTCACACATACACACATACTCACACACATGCATGCACACACACAGACACACACATACACACACACATACACACACACATACACACACAGACACACACAGAAACAAACACACACACACACACACATGCACGGACAGATACACACGGATAAACGGATAAACACACAAACACACAAAACACACACACACACGCGCACACACACACACACACACACACACACACACACACACACACACACACACACACACACCAACACACTCACATAGACACAGACACAGACACACAAAGAAACACCCAGACACACACAGTCACACACAGGAACACACACACAGACCCAAACACAGAAACACAGTCACACACAGGAACACACACACACAGACACAAACACACAAACACACAGTCACACACAGGAACACACACACACAGACACAAACACACAAACACACAGAGACATACACAAATACACAGACACACGCAGGCGCACACACATATACTCCTAATCATAATTTAAGGGCCACTTCTTCCTTCCTCTCTAATTTTAAGTTGAAATAATTGACAATGTTTAGAATTGATTCTATGTTTTATTTCATCATTTCCACACCTGTTTTGGAAAAAGAAATTAGCACAATGACCCATTAGTGAACAGCACATGCATTTAAAGGAACATCCCCCCCTTTTCAAAAAACAGAAAGTGTCAGATTTGGCCAATCTGTTTTCAATATCGCGTGTGTCCGCCCCGAGCCTGGATGCATGCTTCACAGCGCCGATGCATCGACCCCACAAGGGTACGGAGTGTGTCCTGAGGGATGGCCGCCCACTCGATCTGCAGGATGTCGACCAGCCTGGCCAGGGTGCCCGGTGGGGGGTGGTTGTCCCTGATGCGCCTCCCGAGCACATCCCAGAGGTGTTCAATTGGGTTCAGGTCAGGTGAGCACGCTGGCCAGGCCATACGGACGACTTCATGCTGCTCCAGGAAGTCGGTCACAAGGCGTGCTCGATGCGCAGGTGCATTGTCGTCCTGGAAGATGGCGCCTTGACCAAGGTCCACAAGCGCAGGCAGTGCCACGGCCGCCAGAACCTCGTCCCGGTACCGGACCCCGTTCAGGATGCCGTCAATGGGGAGCAGGGGGGTCCGGGTACCACGGCTCATGCCACCCCACACCATCACCGACCCGCCGCCATACCGGTTATGCTCTTGGACAGTGGCGTCAGCGAACCTCTCCCCTTGACGTCGCCACACCCGAGCCCGGCCATCGTTAAAGGTCAGGGTGAACCTGGACTCATCCGAAAACAAGACCCGGGCCCACTGTTGCCTTGTCCAGGTCACGTGCTCCCTGGCCCAGGTCATGCGGCGCACTCTGTTGACCGGTGACAGCACGGGTCGGACGGCCGGTCTCCGTGACCTCAAGTTTGCCTCATGTAGCCGTCTTCTCACCGTGCTGCAGCTGATGTTAGCACCTGTTGCGTCCCTCAGCTGACCCCTCAAGGTCACCGCAGTGGATGCCCTTTCCCTCAGGACGGAGAGGGCAAGGTAGCGGTCTTGCTGTCTTGTCGTTACTCTGGGTCGACCCGTGTGACGCCTTTCCTGGACTGCTCCAGTCTCATTGAAGCGCTCCAGCAGTCTCTGGATTGTGGAATGCGACACTTCAAGTCGTCTAGCAACTTCCCGCTGCGCTAGGCCTTCATCAAGCAGAGCGAGGGCTCTCCCCCGCTGCTCATCCGTCATCCGTCGTCTTGCAAGCATGGTTAAAACGAACCAAGAACGGGTCCTTTTTATCCTCGTCTGCGGGAACTTTGGCTGGAGTAGTGTTCAAAAAGGGCTTGCCTTGCACGTGCAAAGCGAATTTTGTCGCTACCTTGCCTGCGTCGTCAGAGAGACCCTGCTGAAGATTCGACAATTTCGTGTGGAAATTGTCTTCCTTGGGCCGCCCATTGCAAATCGGCAAATCCCCAAACACGTGCCAAAAGGAAACTGCAATGTTGTCTGAGCTCTTATCCATTCAGTTACGGCAACGAATTGGAGAAAAGAGTAAGAGAAAATAGGTTATTTCTCCTTTCAAAAATTGACTCAAAAACGTTCCTGGCCCTTCAATAATGACGTGTAGTATATAATTGTATATGCTATGCTCTCTATAATTTTCCATTGCTTTTATTCTTGCTTTTATTGCTTTTATTCTTTCTCCCCATTTATAGCCATGTGTGTGTGTGTGTGTGTGTGTGTGTGTGTGTGTGTGCGTGCGCGCGTGTCTGCTTCAGCGCTTAGATTTGATTTTATCAAGATTTTGCGCTATATAAATATTGTAATTATTATTATTATTACCTCACAAACGCTTGAATGGGGAACAGGTGCTGACTGAATGAACCATGAAAGTAGACCGAAGACTCAGGAATCGGTAGAATGATGAATCCCGAGCAGGACGATGAGGAACGAGCCCAGACGAAACAGCTGAGCAGAAGTCTCGTAACGTGGTAATTACTGACTCGCCATCCCACGCTTTGGTGGCCGCCGCAGGGGCAACAAGCCATCATTTAACTGCCGAATTCTGCAGGAAGTTGCTGTTGCAGAAACGCCCACCAGCCGTACTTGCTCCGCACGTTCGTCACCGTTACAGCAGCTCGGTCATGTTCGCCTTTTCGTAGAGCCTTGGGCCAAACACGTACATGGACGACGACTGTGGCGCAGGACACTACTGATTTTTACCCACTACACCGACGAAAATAGAGAAGCAATCCACCCCTACCGACCGGGAGGTCTACGGAAGGCTGCACATTAGCCAAAGGCACGCAGAAACTCTTTCACTTCTAAGACACAACGTCGAACTACAAGACCACTGACCAGAAACTGGCCCTAACCCCCTTAGCTGTAAACCATCCGTAGGTGAGGGGCACCAAACGCCAACTGGCAACTCTTTACTTCTCCAGCCAACACAAGTTGACAGAACTCTGTTCACAGAAAATAGCCTCAAAAGCACACAAAATTTACACGTATACAGGCCCACGTTAACCACAACTTAGGCCACAAACACGATTTGGACAGAACATCTGTCCACAACCAAAATACAAAAATCACGCAAAAATACACACACAGGCCCAGGTAAACCCTAACTGGACAGGTGAGTTTTGTCCCACTTGGCAAAATTCCACACGCTCTTACCCCACGAAACACCCGTGTCCCCAAATAAGAAAAGGAAAGAAAAAAATGAACAAACTGCCATGACAGTAATATTGTCTGGTCCTGGGGCTTTTTCTGGTTTCATCTTTTTCAGTGCTGCTCTAACTTCATCTTTCATATAATAATTATAATAATAATTACAATATTTATATAGCGCAAAATCTTGATAAAATCAAATCTAAGCGCTGAAACAGACACACACGCACGCACGCACGCACGCACGTACGCACGCGCACACACGCACGCACACACACACACACGCAAACACACACACACGCATGGCTATAAATGGGGAGAAAGAATAAAAGCAATAAAAGCAAGAATAAAAGCAATGGAAGATTATAGAGAGCATATCATATACAATTATATATTATAACAATGTGATTCCCCTCCGAGCGGAGACAGGCTGCAGAGGGGGTGGGGGGGTTGAGTGAGGTTAGGATTTTATGCGGAGGAGAAAAGGTGAGTTTTGAGAGCGGACTTGAAGGAGACAAAAGTAGGTTGCTGACGGACTGAGAGAGGAAGTTTGTTCCAGGAGAGTGGACCAGAAACAGAGAAGGCTCGTGGAC
>CM060311.1:101059512-101207012 GCA_030674185.1 Monoplex corrugatus | reverse complement strand
TTGTGAAGAAACAACAACAACAACAACAACAACAACAACAACACACTCTCTCACGGAATGAACAAGTAGCGCTGCAGTGTGGTGAGGCAGTCTGCCCGTTGGTGCAGCTTGCATTTCACATGTTAATTATTTCTATTATCGTTGTTTTGTTGTTTCTGTTGTTCTTGTTATCATTTTTCAAATGATAAACATGTTTTATTGTTGGTAAGAGAACTAACGGTAGTGGTGATTTTTGTGCACGTGTTTGTGTGTGCGTGCGTGCATGTGTGTGTATAACTGTGTATAACTGTGTGTGTGTGTGTAATTGTGTGTTTGCGTATGCGTGTGTGTTGTGCGTTGTGTGTTTGTGTGTTGTGTGTGTGTGTATGTGTGTGGCATGTGTGTGTGCGCGCGCGTACGTGTTTATGTGTGTGTATGTGTGTGTGTGTTTGTGTGTGTGAGTGTGTGTCTGTGTGGTCTGTTGTGTGCGCATGTGTGTGTGAGTGTGTGTATGTTAGTGTACATATGTGTGTGTGTATGTGTGAATGTGTATGTGTGTGTGACTGTGTGTATGTGTGTGTGTGCGTGTGTGTGCGAGTATGTGTGTGTGAGAGAGAGTGTGTACGTGTTTATGTGTGTGTATGTGTGTGTATGTGTGTGTATGTGTGTGTGTGTGTGTGTTGGTGTGTGTGTGTGTGTGTGTGTATGTTAGTGTGCATGTGTGTGTGTATGTGTGTATGTGTGTGTGTATATGCGTATGTCTGTGTATGTGTGTGCATATGCGTATGTGTGTGTGTGTGTGTGTGTGTGTTTTTATGTAGATTTTTGCCATGGACAACCCCTTTGCTGCCGTGGGTTCTTTTACCTGCGTTGATTGCCTGCCTACAGAAGGTACTCCAGTCCTCTGTCTCCTCCAAAGTGTTGCACCCAGCCCACCAGTCAAGGTCCAGTGGAGGTGAGAAAGAAAAACCCTTGGCCGACATTTCCACTTCTATTTGTACAAGGTGGCTGTAGGTTATGGTGGAGTGTTTCATTGCACTTGGACAGTTCCTAATACGCTCTCCTCAAACTGCCAGCAGCTAGTCTATCTGGCAGAGCATTTGCACCTGGGCACAACCCATGTCGCTGGCAAGACCCAGAAACAGAGACAGGAGCGGGAACAATGGAACACGGACAGCACCAGAATGATCGGAGCAATAAAAAGATGGGCGGCGAACACCCAATTTCTAAACTGTGGGATGGCACTGAACTCAAGACATGAAATCTTGACGCCATGGTTCTGTCATAGGAGTCAGCCAGCCCAGTTTGTGACGTTTTACAGCCACTCCACTTTTCTCTGTACAAGGTCAATTCATCGTCCAAGGTCGTGTATGTAAGGTTAAGGAGTACAATATTGCTTTATTCAGTTACACTTTATCTATCCATGGCCAGAGTACAGCTACTCCAGCGTACAGGACATGATAACAGTAATACGCTAAGTATTTGGGTTTAACTGGCCGTCCTTACAAGGTTAGCTAGTCAGTTTTTGTCTGTTCAGAACATCAGTGATTTGGTTTTGTATGAGTGGTTAGTAAATGTAGTGTTGTCCAAGAATGGCAAGAAGAAAGACATTAACATCACGCACACAAGTACATATATAAGCATACTCGTATTATGCACAGGACAAACTTGGATTCAGGGCAGTTAAGGGTTTTTGTGTAATTCTGCCGTTTACATTGATGGGAAGAAAATGCCGTTGGACAGGTCAGAGACTCTTTGATGCCATCGATCCAAGTTTTTCTTGGTCCGCCTTTGGCCCTGAAGCCAGGCATCTTCGTGTTTGTATGTACAGTGAGCTGTGTTAAGTTGGCAGTCTCTCTGACTCTGTGCTGTTGGCAGTCTCTCTGATTCTGTGCTGTTGGCAGTCTCTCTGACTCTGTGCTGTTGGCAGTCTCTCTGACTCTGTGCTGTTGGCAGTCTCTCTGACTCTGTGCTGTTGGCAGTCTCTCTGACTCTGTACTGTTGGCAGTCTCTCTGACTCTGTGCTGTTGGCAGTCTCTCTGACTCTGTACTGTTGGCAGTATCTCTGACTCTGTGCTGTTGGCAGTATCTCTGACTCAGTGATGTTGGCAGTCTCTCTGACTCTGTGCTGTTGGCAGTCTCTCTGACTCTGTGCTGTTGGCAGTCTCTCTGACTCTGTGCTGTTGGCAGTCTCTCTGACTCTGTGCTGTTGGCAGTCTCTCTGACTCTGTTGAGTGTAATGGTGGACAGCTGTTGTGCCCAACATTGTTCTTATCTCAGTGGTATGGATCAGGTCTTGTCAGGTCTTGTCAGGTCTAGCCGACAGCTTGTCTCAAAGCGCGCATCTTGTAGTCGTGGTTTTCCAATCAAAAGGGTCAGAGTCCAGCTGTGACACTGGTAAGTGAGCGTGGGAACGAAGAAGGAACTGATAAGCTTGGCTTTGGTCCTGGATGGCCTCATCATCAATCGAGATCAGAATTTTACTTGAACAAATCCTATCTTGATGTTATCTGGCTGAAGTCTAAAGTAAATCGTAATCTGTATTTACCGTTAGAAATTCATAACAGTCACAGCGTGATAGGACGAACAAGTAAATCGCCATTTGTATTTGCCGTTGAAAGTTGCAGATTCTCCTAACAGTCACAGCTCTTCTGATTGGACAAACAAGTATTTACCCGGTATGTTTGTTGTCTGGACAAACAGGTATTTACCTGGTATGTTTGTTGTCTGGACAAACAGGTATTTACCAGTATGTTTGTTGTCTGGACAAACATATATTTACCCGTATGTTTGTTGTCAGGACAAACAAGTATTTACCGGTATGTTTGTTGTCTGGTCAAACAGGTATTTACCTGGTATGTTTGTTGTCTGGACAAACGGGTATTTACCTGGTATATTTGTTGTCTGGACAAACAAGTATTTACCTGGTATGTTTTTTGTCTGGACAAACAGGTATTTACCCAGTATGTTTGTTGTCTGGACAAACAGGTATTTACCCAGTATGTTTGTTGTCTGGACAAACAAGTATTTACTGGTATGTTTGTTGTCTGGACAAACAGGTATTTACCTGGTATGTTTGTTGTCTGGACAAACAGTATTTACCGGTATGTTTGTTGTCTGGACAAACAGGTATTTACCTGGTATGTTTGTTGTCTGGACAAACAAGTATTTACCCAGTATGTTTGTTGTCTGGACAAACAATATTTACCCGGTATGTTTGTTGTCTGGAACAATACGTGTGTTGTTACACTGGTATGTTTGTTGTCTGGACAAACAGGTATTTACCGGTATGTTTGTTGTCTGGACAAACAAGTATTTACCTGGTATGTTTGTTGTCTGGACAAACAGGTATTTCCCATGTATGTTTGTTGTCTGGACAAACAGTATTTACCGGTATGTTTGTTGTCTGGACAAACATGTATTTACCCAGTATGTTTGTTGTCTGGACAAACAGGTATTTACCTGGTATGTTTGTTGTCTGGACAAACAGGTATTTACCTGGTATGTTGTTGTCTGGACAAACAGATTACCCGTATGTTGTTGTCTGGACAAACAGTATTTACCGTATGTTTGTTGTCTGACAAACAGATTTACCTGGTATTTTGTTCTGGACAAACAGTATTTACCGTTGTTTGTTGTCTGACAAACAGTTTTCCGTTTTGTCTACAAACAAGTATTTACCTGTATGTTTGTTGTCTGGACAAACAAGTATTTACCGTATGTTGTTGTCTGGAAAACAGTATTTACCGTATGTTTTTGTTGGACAAACGGTATTTACCTGTATGTTTTTCTGACAAACAGTATTTACGTATGTTTGTTCTGACAACAGGTATTTACCGATGTTGTTGTCTGGACAAACAAGTATTTACTATTGTTCTACAAACAGTTTTACTGATGTTTGTTGCTGACAAACAGTATTACCGGTATGTTTGTTGTCTGGACAACAGTATTTACCGTAGTTTGTTGTCTGACAAACAATTCCGTATGTTTGTTGTCTGGACAAACAGTATTTACCGTATGTTTGTTGTCTGGACAAACAGTATTTACCGTATGTTGTGTCTGGACAAACAGGATTTACCGTATACAAGTATTACCGTATGTTGTTGTTGGAAAAGTTTTCGTATTTTTTGGAACAGGATTTACTGTTTGTTTCTGACAACAGATTCTGCGAATTTCTGGTTGTTGTTTCTGGAAAACAGTTTACGTTTTTTTTCTGACACAGTTTTCCTTTTTTTCTCACGTTTCCTATTTGTTGTCTGAACGTATTACCTTTTTTTCTACAAACAGCCCTTTGTTACAACAGATTACCGTAGTTGTTCTGGACAAACGTTATTTGTGCAAAATCGTGTTGGTTGGACAACGTATACTGTGTTGCGGACAACAGTTTACCTAGTTTTGTTGAAAACATTTATGTTTTTGCTGGCAAACAGTTACCATAGTTTGTTGTCGGAAAAGGTTTTACCTGGAGTTGTTTGAACAGTATTCCTTGTTTTTGGCGTTTTACCCTATTTTTTTCACATTTCTGGTTGTTGTGGCAAGTTTTCTATTTTTTTTCTGACAAAAGTACCGGTTATGTTGTTGTCTGGACAAACAGGTATTTACCTGTATGTTTGTTGTCTGGACAAACAAGTATTTACCTGGTATGTTTGTTGTCTGGACAAACAAGTATTTACCGTATGTTTGTTGTCTGGACAAACAAGTATTTACCTGGTATGTTTGTTGTCTGGACAAACAGTATTTACCGGTATGTTTGTTGTCTGGACAAACAGTATTTACCGGTATGTTTGTTGTCTGGACAAACAGTATTTACCTGGTATGTTTGTTGTCTGGACAAACAGGTATTTACCGGTATGTTTGTTGTCTGGACAAACAGTATTTACCTGGTATGTTTGTTGTCTGGACAAACAGGTATTTACTCTGGTATTTTGTTGTCTGGACAAACGGTATTTACCTGTATGTTTTTGTCTGGACAAACAGGTATTTACCGTATGTTTGTTGTCTGGACAAACAGGTATTTACCTGTATGTTTGTTGTCTGGACAAACGGGTATTTACCTGGTATTTTGTTGTCTGGACAAACAGTATTTACCTGGTATGTTTGTTGTCTGGACAAACATGTATTTACCCAGTATGTTTGTTGTCTGGACAACAGGTATTTACCTGGTTGTTTGTTGTCTGGACAAACAGGTATTTACCGGTATGTTTGTTGTCGGACAAACAAGTATTTACCTGGTATGTTTGTTGTCTGGACAACAGGTATTTACCTGGTTGTTTGTTGTCTGGACAAACAGTATTTACCCGGTATGTTTGTGCGGACAAACAATATTTACCCGGTATGTTGTTGTCTGGACACAAACGGGTATTTACCTGGTATGTTTGTTGTCTGGACAAACAGGTATTTACCCGGTATGTTTGTTGTCTGGACAAACAAGTATTTACCCTGGTTATGTTTGTTGTCTGGACAACAAGTATTTACCCAGTATGTTTGTTGTCTGGACAAACAGGTATTTACCTGGTATGTTTGTTGTCTGGACAAACATGTATTTACCCGTATGTTTGTTGTCTGGACAAACAGGTATTTACCCAGTATGTTTGTTGTCTGGACAAACAGGTATTTACCTGTATGTTTGTTGTCTGGACAAACAAGTATTTACCCAGTATGTTTGTTGTCTGGACAAACAGGTATTTACCTGGTATGTTTGTTGTCTGGACAAACAGGTATTTACCTGGTATGTTTGTTGTCTGGACAAACAAGTATTTACCTGGTATGTTTGTTGTCTGGACAAACAAGTATTTACCCAGTATGTTTGTTGTCTGGACAAACAAGTATTTACCTGGTATGTTTGTTGTCTGGACAAACAAGTATTTACCTGGTATGTTTGTTGTCTGGATAAACAGGTATTTACCTGGTATCTTTGTTGTCTGGACAAACAGGTATTTACCCGGTATGTTTGTTGTCTGGACAAACAAGTATTTACCCAGTATGGTTTGTTGTCTGGAACAAACAGGTATTTACCTGGTATGTTTGTTGTCTGGACAAACAAGTATTTACCCAGTATGTTTGTTGTCTGGACAAACAGGTATTTACCCAGTATGTTTGTTGTCTGGACAAACAGGTATTTACCCAGTATGTTTGTTGTCTGGAAAACAGGTATTTACCTGGTATGTTTGTTGTCTGGACAAACAGGTATTTACCTGGTATCTTTGTTGTCTGGACAAACAGGTATTTACCTGGTATATTTGTTGTCTGGACAAACAGGTATTTACCTGGTATGTTTGTTGTCTGGACAAACAGGTATTTACCCGGTATGTTTGTTGTCTGGACAAACAAGTATTTACCTGGTATGTTTGTTGTCTGGACAAACAAGTATTTACCCAGTATGTTTGTTGTCTGGACAAACAGGTATTTACCCAGTATGTTTGTTGTCTGGACAAACAGGTATTTACCCAGTATGTTTGTTGTCTGGACAAACATGTATTTACCTGGTATGTTTGTTGTCTGGACAAACATGTATTTACCCGGTATGTTTGTTGTCTGGACAAACAAGTATTTACCTGGTATGTTTGTTGTCTGGACAAACAGGTATTTACCTGGTATGTTTGTTGTCTGGACAAACAGGTATTTACCTGGTATGTTTTTTGTCTGGACAAACAGGTATTTACCTGGTATGTTTGTTGTCTGGACAAACAAGTATTTACCTAGTATGTTTGTTGTCTGGACAAACAGGTATTTACCTGGTATGTTTGTTGTCTGGACAAACAAGTATTTACCTGGTATGTTTGTTGTCTGGACAAACAAGTATTTACCCCGTATGTTTGTTGTCTGGACAAACAAGTATTTACCTGGTATGTTTGTTGTCTGGACAAACAAGTATTTACCCAGTATGTTTGTTGTCTGGACAAACAGGTATTTACCTGGAATGTTTGTTGTCTGGACAAACAAGTATTTACCCAGTATGTTTGTTGTCTGGACAAACAGGTATTTACCTGGTATGTTTGTTGTCTGGACAAACAGGTATTTACCTGGTTTGTTTGTTGTCTGGACAAACATGTATTTACCCAGTATGTGTGTTGACTGGACAAACAGGTATTTACCCAGTATACAAGTATTTACCCAGTATGTGTGTTGTGGAGTAAAATCAGGGATTGTGGAGGATGGGATCTCTCTTTGAAGGTGGAGATTTACTTGTTCATCCAATCAGAGCGTTCAGTCAGGGAATCGGGTATTCCCCGGGCTAAATAAAGATCCTGCTTTACCCTGGAGAATCCTAGAATCTAGGAGAATCCTGGATCTCGATTCTCTCTCTTTCTGTCTCTTTTTCTCTGTCTGTTTTCCTCTCTCTCTCTCTCTCTCTCTCTCTCTCTCTCTCTCTCTCTCTCTCTCAGTCTCTGTCTGCCTGTCTGTCTGTATGTCTGTCTGCTTCTCTCTCTTTCTCTTTCTCTCTCACACCCAAGACCCCCCGATGGAAAGTTGACGTCCTAGCCATTTGATTATCGCCCCTGTCAAACTCTTGCTGCTCACCACAACGCAGCGCCATCTTTAATTGTATGCATCGTTTCTATTTTAGGAGGAATGAAAGCGGATTTCCTAAAACAGAATTTTGTCAGACAACTGTTTTGTTGCCATGGAATCTTTGACATGCGCTGAATAAGATCGAGTCGACAGGGGGAGAAAATCCCTGTTCGATACTACTACTACTGCTGCTGCTGCTACTGCTGCTGCTGCTGCTGCTGTTGTTGCTACTACTACTACTACTATTGCTACTACCACTACTACTACTAATGATAATATCAATGATAATAACAATAATAATAATGATGATGATGATGATAATGACATTGATAAGACACCAACTCTTGAAATAAAATTCAACTCAAAACGTGCACTCTCATCAATCACCAAAGCATTCACTCAATAACCAAAACTCGGGTACAAAAGGGTGGGCACGTAGCTGGGGAAATGGAAATTACTGCTTATCGGTCGTGCTAATCGATCACTGCTAATCGGTCACTGCTAATCGATCACTGCTAATCGATCACTGCTAATCGGTCACTGCTAATCGATCACTGCTAATCGGTCGCTGCTAATCGGTCACTGCTACTCGATCACTGCTAATCGGTCACTGCTAATCGATCACTGCTAATCGGTCGCTGCTAATCGGTCACTGCTACTCGATCATTGCTAATCGGTCACTGCTAGTCGATCACTGCTAATCGATCACTGTTAATCGATCAGTGCTAATCGATCAGTGCTAATCGATCACTGTTAATCGATCACTGCTACTCGATCACTGCTAATCAATCACTGTTAATCGATCACTGCTACTCGATCACTGCTAATTGGTCACTGCTAATTGGTCACTGCTACTCGATCACTGCTACTCGACCACTGTTAATCGATCACTATTAATCGATCACTGCTAATCGATAACTGCTAATCGATCACTGCTAATCGATCACTGCTAATCAGTCACTGCTAATCGATCAGTGCTAATCAGTCACTGCTAATCGGTCACTGCTAATCGATCACTGCTACTCGATCACTGCTACTCGATCACTGCTAATCGGTCACTGCTACTCGATCACTGCTAATCGGTCACTGCTAATCGATCACTGCTAGTCGATCACTGCTAATCGTTCATTGCTAATCGGTCATTGCTAATCGATCACTGCTACTCCATCACTGCTAATCGTTCATTGCTAATCGGTCATTGCTAATCGATCACTGCTAATCGTTCATTGCTAATCGGTCATTGCTAATCGATCCGGTGTATGATTCGAACCCGTGTTTTTCGTGTGCTAGGCAAGTGATTTAACCAGTACACTAAACAGACTGAGACTTCACTTGTGCACTGAATAGTCATGAGGTATAGGTCTTATGACCAAGCATGTTCTGCAGTAACATATGGCTCCAGTTGACTTTATCTGCCTCGTTCCACGGCGTATCAGCTGCGTCACTCCCCTATACAGAAACGAGAGACAAATAGGAGTTCGAAGCCTGTTGGGTGGAAATTAACTTAATGTTGTGTGGCGCGCTGTTCAGTTAGGGGGCTAGTTCAGAACGGATTTTGATCAGGTGGAGTGATTTGCGTTCTGTTTGTACGTAAAGCGTTGAAACAAACAAACAGAACAAAACAAACAAACAAACAAACAAACAAACCTGCGTTGTTACGCACACACGATACTGAATCTTGCTTTGTAGTCGAAACACAAGTCTTTGGTGAATTAGAAAAAGCACAATAAACATGTACAGACCAACATTATCAGCTGTAGCATGTCACCATAGGTGTACACTACGGCAGGCCTATTGTACAGACCAACATTATCAGCTGTAGCATGTCACCATAGGTGTACACTACGGCAGGCCTATTGTACAGACCAACATTATCAGCTGTAGCATGTCACCATAGGTGTACACTACAGCAGGCCTACTGTACAGACCAACATTATCAGCTGTAGCATGTCACCATAGACGTACACTACGGCAGGCCTACTGTACAGACCAACATTATCAGCTGTAGCATGTCACCATAGACGTAACTACGGCAGGCCTACTGTACAGACCAACATTATCAGCTGTAGCATGTCACCATAGACGTAACTACAGCAGGCCTATTGTACAGACCAACATTATCAGCTGTAGCATGTCACCATAGACGTAACTACAGCAGGCCTACTGTACAGACCAACATTATCAGCTGTAGCATGTCACCATAGACGTACACTACAGCAGGCCTACTGTACAGACCAACATTATCAGCTGTAGCATGTCACCATAGACGTACACTACGGCAGGCCTACTGTACAGACCAACATTATCAGCTGTAGCATGTCACCATAGACGTAACTACGGCAGGCCTACTGTACAGACCAACATTATCAGCTGTAGCATGTCACCATAGACGTAACTACAGCAGGCCTATTGTACAGACCAACATTATCAGCTGTAGCATGTCACCATAGACGTAACTACAGCAGGCCTACTGTACAGACCAACATTATCAGCTGTAGCATGTCACCATAGACGTACACTACAGCAGGCCTACTGTACAGACCAACATTATCAGCTGTAGCATGTCACCATAGACGTAACTACGGCAGGCCTACTGTACAGACCAACATTATCAGCTGTAGCATGTCACCATAGACGTAACTACAGCAGGCCTACTGTACAGACCAACATTATCAGCTGTAGCATGTCACCATAGACGTACACTACAGCAGGCCTACTGTACAGACCAACATTATCAGCTGTAGCATGTCACCATAGACGTAACTACAGCAGGCCTACTGTACAGACCAACATTATCAGCTGTAGCATGTCACCATAGACGTAACTACAGCAGGCCTACTGTACAGACCAAACATTATCAGCTGTAGCATGTCACCATAGACGTAACTACAGCAGGCCTACTGTACAGACCAACATTATCAGATGTAGCATGTCACCATAGACGTAACTACAGCAGGCCTATTGTACAGACCAACATTATCAGCTCTAGCATGTCACCATAGACCTAACTACGGCAGGCCTACTGTACAGACCAACATTATCAGCTGTAGCATGTCACCATAGACGTACACTGCGGCAGGCCTACTGTACAGACCAACATTATCAGCTGTAGCATGTCACCATAGACGTACTGTACAGACCAACATTATCAGCTGTAGCATGTCACCATAGGTGTACACTACGGCAGGCCTACTGTACAGACCAACATTATCAGCTGTAGCATGTCACCATAGACGTACTGTACAGACCAACATTATCAGCTGTAGCATGTCACCATAGGTGTACACTACGGCAGGCCTACTGTACAGACCAACATTATCAGCTGTAGCATGTCACCATAGACGTACACTATGGCAGGCCTACTGTACACACCAACATTATCAGCTGTAGCATCAACACCACCAGCTGGGTACTAAAGACACTGTCCACAACACAGGAGCCTTAGCTGGTAACAGAAGTGCTCACAGGACACAGTCACATTGGAACAGAAGACAGACCGGCGGTAGCAGAAGCCGGCGCCACAGGACTCTTACCATGCAGCACCTGCAGAAGAATACGCCCCTACAGAGATGAACTAGTCTTGTCTCCCATATGAAGACCTATCTACACCAGGCAGTAGAGGAAATTGGTCTTGTCTCCCATATGAAGACCTGTCTGTATCAGACGATAAGGGAAATTGGTCTTGTCTCCCATATGAAAACTTATCTACACCAGGCGGTACGTGCTAAGGGAAACTTGTCTTGTATCCCATTTGACGACTTAAGGGTTATAATCACCACAACTTCAGCAGGCACAGTGAGAGAGAGAGAGAGAGAGAGAGAGAGAGAGAGAGAGAGAGAGAGAGAGAGAAAGAGAGAGAGAGAGACAGACAGACAGACAGAGGGAGAGAAAGAGAGAGAAAGAGAGATGCAAGAAGAGAGAGAGAGAGAGAGAGAGAGAGAGAGAGAGAGAGAGAGAGAGAAAAAGAGAGACTTCAGACTTCAGATAGTTTATTCATATTAGGCCTTGGCCCCTTATGAAGGGGTATGTGAACAATACAATACCTTCTAAATAATGCACAAAAAGGTTTGAATTATACATATCCATAACTCATCTTATGACAGCATTTTCTCTAAATTTCATAGCTTTATATAAGAACACAGAAAATTTGCTGACAACAACAAGCACAGTTTAAACAGACAAGGCTGTCTATAATACTTAGGCTGAATAAACTTTTCCCTAAAATTTGTAAGTGCTTTACAACAAAAGACAAAGTGTACTTCGTCTTCTTTAGATTATTTGCATAATGGACATAATAAATCATTATCATTTAATACTTTATATCTATATCGATGTACAGCCAAATCAGATACACCAAACCTAAATCTTGTTGTAATATACTTCACATGTTCTAAATTTAGCTGCAAATACAGTTTTATTTCAGATACACTACTATATGTTCTGTATAAATTAAATCTTTCGCTGTTGTTAATATGATAATTCCAGTCCTGCCATCTACAGTCTATCAAGCGTTGACGAAAAATACGAATAAAGCCATTCACACAACCGACTCCCTGATATAACCACACATATCCAAATCCATATTTGTACAAACACAAACGTACATTCGATACCCAGTTTTTCTTACCATTGGCATCTAGATCATACAGCATTTTATATGCTTTCCATGGTATCCTAAATTTATCCATATGTAATAATCTGAGCCAATATCGGATACAATTAACAGCAGAATTCACATATACAGGGTAACGATTAGTTTCGCCATACACAAAATCATTAGGCGTTCTCCTATCTACTCCCAAAAACTTTTTAAGGGCAAACAAATTAACTGATTCACAATGAACAACAGCTTTCTCTAGCCCCCAAATTTCGGAGCCATATTGCATAATTGGTTGGATCTGGGAATCAAAAAGCTTAACAAACAGTTCCAAAGAATTATTATTAAGACTGTACAGTTTCTTCATAATCCATAACAATGCATTTTTAGCTCTACTGGCAAGATCCTTGCAAGCAACAACATAACTCAATCGCGTAGTGAAAAAAATTCCCAAATACTTGTAAATATTTACAACAGGCATTACCGCACCATCATACACCCATCGTTCTCTTGCACCTAAATATCCACCTTTTGTAGAGAGAAAGAGAGAGATAGAGAGAGATAGATAGAGATAGATAGAGATAGAGAGAGAGAGAGAGAAAGATAGAGATAGAGAGCGATAGAGAGATAGAGAGAGATAGAGAGATAGAGAGAGAGAGAGAGTCAGACTGAAGAAAAGACAGGAGGCTGTAGGCTGGCCACACCATGAAACAGTGGACACACATTTCAGTGTTAAGTTTCTTGAAAATGCTCTGACATCGCAGACAGGACGAGTCGGAGTGATGGACAACTGAGGTCTAAAATGACCATGGCATAAGCTATCATTGAAGCCTGCATATAAACCCCACACGCTAGCAAGGTTTTAATCCTACCTAGCATATGGGTTCTATATATAGCTTATGCTAGTGTCACTGTCTTACTTAAACAACTTAGGCTACATGTAGTGAAATGCATCTCTCCATCTGCTAATGTCCGAAGAAGTTAATAAAAAGAAAAAAAAAAAAAAAGAAAAAAAAATCCACTACAAATGGACATCCAGCCAGCCATTAATAATAATAATAATAATATATTTTATTTATATAGCGCAAAATCTTGACAAAATCAAATCTAAGCGCTGAGCGTATACATGCATACATACCTACATACATATGAGCGCATACATGCATACATACATGCTTACATACTTACATACATAAATCTAAGCTGAGCGTATACATGCACACATACATACATACATAAATCTAAGCGTATACATACATACATACATACATACATACGTACGCACATACGTACGCCATTGCGAGTTGTCAGTTTCTCAAGGCGGCGTCTCCGTGCTCAAACAAGATCCATATGTGCTGACTCAAACCATTGGCTTTCTCTCTTTGCTAAGGCACAAAGCGCTGGCAAGCTTTTGAGGTTGTGTTTAGCATGGATTTTCTGTGTGTCCTGGAATGTAATCTTTTCACTTCTTCACACTTTCGACCAGCTTCCTGCAGGAAGAGTGAAGCAGTGAAAGGATTAAGTTTGTGCTTTTCTGTCCTGGCTGATAACGCAGGAAGCTGATGTATAGGGTGAGGGAGTCCATGAATTAAAGAAGAAAAACAAAGTATGACTACAGAAACCTATTAGTGTAGCAGACCAGACTTTACAGGCAACCCAACATATAAACACGTTTCTCGCTTTCTGATCAACTTTATTCCCTTCGCCCCAAAGATGTTGTAAATAACAGTTTTTAGAACGTCTGTGCTTAGCCCACAATGATCCTCTGCTTTTCACACACACACACACACACACACACACACACACACAACACACACACACACACACACACACACACACACACACACACACACACACACACACACATACACACACACACATGCGCGCGCGCGCACGCACGCAAGTACACACTACACCTCCCATTTCTTACACATACATATGAGTTACACACATACTCACTTACATACACACACGCACACACAGACATACACACACACACTTACGCGCGCGCGCACACACACACACACACACTTACGCGCACACACACAACACACATACACACACACGCGCTCGCGCGCACGCAAGCATGCAAGCACACACTACACCTCCCATTTCTTATACATACATACGAGTTACACACATACTCACTTACATACACACACGCACACACAGACACACACACACGCACGCACGCACACACACACACAGACACACACACACGCACGCACACATACACACACACACACAGACACACACACACACTTATGCACTCATACACACACACACACATACACCCACACACACACATACACACACACACACATACACACACACACAAGCAGGCACAGACAAGTAATGTCTGGTAGTTTCTCTTTTCATACTTATTCTCCTTCCCTCCATTTTGTACTTATTCTCCTTCCCTCCATTTTGTAATTATTCTCCTTCCCTCCATTTTGTATTTATTCTCCTTCCCTCCATTTTGTATTTGTTCTCCTTCCCTCCATTTTGTATTTGTTCTCCTTCCCTCCATTTTGTATTTATTCTCCTTCCCTCCATTTTGTAGTTATTCTCCTTCCCTCCATTTTGTATTTATTCTCCTTCCCTCCATTTTTCTTTATTCTCCTTCCCTCCATTTTGTACTTCTTCTCCTTCCCTCCATTTTGTACTTCTTCTCCTTCCCTCCATTTTGTATTTATTCTCCTTCCCTCCATTTTGTACTTCTTCTCCTTCCCTCCATTTTGTATTTATTCTCCTTCCCTCTATTTTGTACTTCTTCTCCTTCCCTCCATTTTGTATTTATTCTCCTTCCCTCCATTTTGTAGTTATTCTCCTTCCCTCCATTTTGTACTTCTCCTTCCCTCCATTTTGTATTTGTTCTCCTTCCCTCTATTTTGTACTTCTTCTCCTTCCCTCCATTTTGTATTTATTCTCCTTCCCTCTATTTTGTAGTTATTCTCCTTCCCTCCATTTTGTATTTCTCTCTCCTTCCCTCCATTTTGTATTTTTCTCCTTCCCTCCATTTTGTATTTATTCTCCTTCCCTCTATTTTGTATTTCTTCTCCTTCCCTCCATTTTGTACTTCTTCTCCTTCCCTCTATTTTGTACTTCTTCTCCTTCCCTCCATTTTGTACTTCTTCTCCTTCCCTCCATTTTGTACTTCTTCTCCTTCCCTCTATTTTGTACTTCTTCTCCTTCCCTCTATTTTGTAGTTATTCTCCTTCCCTCCATTTTGTATTTATTCTCCTTCCCTCTATTTTGTATTTATTCTCCTTCCCTCCATTTTGTAGTTATTCTCCTTCCCTCCATTTTGTATTTATTCTCCTTCCCTCCATTTTGTATTTATTCTCCTTCCTTCCATTTTGTATTTGTTCTCCTTCCCTCCATTTTGTACTTCTTCTCCTTCCCTCCATTTTGTATTTCTTCTCCTTCCCTCTATTTTGTAGCTATTCTCCTTCCCTCCATTTTGTAGTTATTCTCCTTCCCTCTATTTTGTACTTCTTCTCCTTCCCTCCATTTTGTATTTCTTCTCCTTCCCTCCATTTTGTATTTATTCTCCTTCCCTCCATTTTGTATTTATTCTCCTTCCCTCCATTTTTCTTTATTCTCCTTCCCTCCATTTTGTACTTCTTCTCCTTCCCTCCATTTTGTACTTCTTCTCCTTCCCTCCATTTTGTATTTATTCTCCTTCCCTCCATTTTGTACTTCTTCTCCTTCCCTCCATTTTGTATTTATTCTCCTTCCCTCCATTTTGTACTTCTTCTCCTTCCCTCCATTTTGTATTTATTCTCCTTCCCTCCATTTTGTAGTTATTCTCCTTCCCTCCATTTTGTATTTCTTCTCCTTCCCTCCATTTTGTATTTATTCTCCTTCCCTCTATTTTGTACTTCTTCTCCTTCCCTCCATTTTGTATTTCTTGTCCTTCCCTCCATTTTGTACTTCTTCTCCTTCCCTCCATTTTGTATTTCTTCTCCTTCCCTCCATTTTGTATTTATTCTCCTTCCCTCCATTTTGTATTTCTTCTCCTTCCCTCTATTTTGTATTTCTTCTCCTTCCCTCCATTTTGTACTTCTTCTCCTTCCCTCCATTTTGTATTTGTTCTCCTTCCCTCCATTTTGTACTTCTTCTCCTTCCCTCCATTTTGTATTTCTTCTCCTTCCCTCCATTTTGTATTTATTCTCCTTCCCTCCATTTTGTACTTCTTCTCCTTCCCCCCATTTTGTATTTGTTCTCCTTCCCTCCATTTTGTATTTGTTCTCCTTCCCTCCATTTTGTATTTCTTCTCCTTCCCTCCATTTTGTATTTCTTCTCCTTCCCTCCATTTTGTATTTGTTCTCCTTCCCTCCATTTTGTATTTCTTCTCCTTCCCTCCATTTTGTATTTCTTCTCCTTCCCTCCATTTTGTATTTCTTCTCCTTCCCTCCATTTTGTATTTCTTCTCCTTCCCTCCATTTTGTATTTGTTCTCCTTCCCTCCATTTTGTATTTCTTCTCCTTCCCTCCATTTTTCTTTATTTAAAAAAAATTTCTTTGATCTTTGATTCAGGGAAAGCCCAGAAAGTTTATATTCAATGGTGCAGATGTCTGCACAGTATTATTTTAGAAACAGTAAACAATGTTTGATTGATGTTAGCTCTTATGATGCCTTTCATGACGGATGGATTTTCGACCATTTCCTCTAACTATTCCATTTTGAGTAAAATGATCAGTGGTATGATGACCCGAACTCTGATCGTGAGTGGTATGATTTTAGGTGTCTCAGGCCCTCAGATCTTCCCGTGGTCAGTATAGATAGTGTCTATTTGTCTTACTCTCTTCACCTGCCACCGTGTGGGCGTTTCCCTTCACACTACATTGTTCCGGGATGGTCAGCTTAATTAACCCTTTGACTCCCGCACTGTATTTATCAACTGCAGGAATCTGGTGGATAGGGTAAAGGAGTCAAAGGATTAAGTTTTTGCTTTGTCAGCATCGTTGACAATGAATATGCTGATGGACAGGCTGCGGGTTAAGTCTACGTAAGCTTTTGTGAACTGATACTGTTGATTGCTTCGTCAGTTGGTGCCTGTCCAGAGTTTTTATTCCACTGTCCAGTACAAATGGACTGCGCGAACGTCCTGCACAACCACGTCATAGAAACCCAGCTCCACACAGCATGCACGTTCAACACATCGCCTTCATCTGCCTTCAGTCCACCAGGGGGACGGAGGGGGTGGGGGAGAGAAAGAAAGAAAGAAAGACAGAAAGAAAACTACTCCCAGGTGGCTGCAAAGGACAGAGACCAGAGATGTGGAGATAAATAGGAAATGACCATATGGCCACTGACGTGAAGATGTAGAAGTTGCGCACGTTACTACAGTTATTCTTTTGATACGACCCTTATTGACCTGACACCTAATGCACGCCACACACACACACACATACATGCACGACACACGCGCGCGCTGCTCAGATTAATGCACGACGAACCAGTCGGCTTGCCAAGAACAGTTTGTTCAGCAAAGTAGGGCTGACATTGCTCATTTGCCAGCTCAGTGTCAGTGTCGTCGTCAGCATTTAGCAATCAGTTTTGTCTGTTGCTGAGTCACGCTATCTCAGCCAAAATACACGAGACAGACAGTTAACGCCTGTCGCTTTCAACAGTTCACTTTCACCCAGCGTCTGCAGCCACACGGGATCGTCCATTCTGTTCACAATAAGCGACCGGTTGGTCACATTAATTTTGCCGAACTGTTTTGTTGTAGATTATTGTAGTGCAGTGTCTGAAATGGCGTCCGTTTTGGATCAGCTGAAGGAAGTGACCACTGTTGTGGCAGACACCGGCGACTTTGAAGGTAACGTCATGATTTATTTGTTGGTTTGTTCGTATGTTTGCTTGCTTGCTTGCAATCATGGCAGCACATTCTGACACTGATCTACGCTTGTCGCTTGGTAGGCTACTGCGATCAGTGTAATCAGTGTTCTGCCTTCGCTGCCACCTGCATCCCATAGAGGATTATTACATCATATACGGGCCTTTATCTTGTATAGATGTGATTATCTTTGGTTGTAGCAGAACGCTGGGCATCTGCATATGGTCTTCAGACTAGAGGGGAAGCCAATAGCCTATATTTTTGTTTGCTTATCTGCTTGTCTGCCTATCTGTCTGTCTCTCTCACAGACCATACAGACATACACAATCCAATACACACAGACACACTACAATACACAAACATAGCCACAGAAACAGACAGACAGACACAGACAGACACACACACACAGACACACACGCACACATTGTAGGAAGGAAAGAAGGAAAGGGGGGTTTATAACATTTCAGTTTCAAGCCTGACCTCTCCACCAACGTGTTGACGAGTGACGTGTCACATAGTGTGAGGACATGATGGGATGGGATGCACAAGGCCTATATAGATCATAGAAGTGAACTGATGCCACTTGATTTAACCCTTTCATCCCAGCCAAGCTTACGGGCTTCAGGTATAATGTTCCCTACCTGAGGGGTTTTGGCTCTTCTACATAAATAGAAAGAACTACAGGAATACAACCAGGAATATCTGTTTACAGTTAAGTTTTTGCTTTGCTAGTAGTGTGGTTGACAATGCAGGATACTGGCAGATAGGGTGAGGGAGTCAAAGGATTAAACTCCAGATAGGGTGAGGGTGTTTCTTCAAAATTATTCAACCAAGAGTTTCTACAATCCTGCCATGAAGATCTCACACATGGATGAAAGAGAATAAACAATTTCAATGATGACAAGACAAAAGCAGTGCTCATCATTCCACCGAAGCTTCAAAATTGTCCTTCTGTGCCATGTCTATGTGTGGCACTGACATTCTGTTGTAACCATGTGTAGGTAACCTTGGAGTAACATTTAAAGAGACTCTTGTAGGAACCTTGGAGTAACATTTAATGAGACTCTTGTAGGTAACCTTGGAGTAACATTTAACGAGACTCTTGTAGGTAACCTTGGAGAGTAACATTTAATGAGACTCTTGCTCTTTTTCAACATTTGAAAAGTGGCTTTGTCAAGAACTTGTGGAAAGTCAGTGCTGTTCATTTTTACCTTTCTGTGCATCATATGTGTGCAGGTTGTGAAGCTGAAATCTGCTAAGTCTCATGTTTCCCTCTTATGTACATGTACATATGCACAAAGTGTTTAAAGTGGGCACAATGTGTGAATGCAGCCATGCTCATATGCATTCACACACACACACAGCACATGCACACATGCATAACACACATAATACACAGACATACACACACACTCATAAGCTTACACACACACACATATGACATGTTCAAACACTCACACACACACATATACTACACTCACTCACACATCACACACACACACACGCACACACAACACATAAACACATCACACACACACACATCACGCACATACACACACAAACGCATACACGCACCAAAAAAAAAAAATCACACACACACACACACACACGTGTGCACGCACACACACACATATGCACACACACTCATACACATGTATACATCACACACACACACACACACACACACACACACACACACACACACACACACACACACACACACACACACATGACTCACTGTAGATCCAGGTTAGATAACACCAAGGTATGCATTGCAATAAGGCAAACAGAGACACCTTGGCCATTAAACTCAAAAGCAGTCATGCAGGTGAATGGTTTTTTGATGAAAGAGACTAATAAATAAGGAAGCTGACATGACCATTGAAGTACCCAGATGTTTATCTGTCCCTCCACCTCCTGCTTCATCTTTGTGGTGGAGTTGGTTCTTTTGATAGAGTTGTGGACTCAGGATCTGATATCTCAAGTTAAATCCCAGCTGCAGCATTGGAAACTGCCCTGTTTGATGCATAGTTAACAAGTTAAATCCCAGCTGTAGCATTGGAAACTGCCCTGTTTGATGCATAGTTAACAACAAACACCTGTGAGTGCTGCATGGGACCCAGAACACCAGTGCCTCACCACCACTCTCTGGACAGTCACCACCCAAGCTCCAGACGCCACTTAATAGCCATTTCATCAAGCAAAGGGGGGGGGGGGGGGCTGTCCATGTGTTGCATAACCCATTCGGACCCAGTCATCAGTTACCTTGTTTACAGACCCAATGGCAAGTTGAAGAGATGACAAACCTTAGACATAGCCACATTGCACACTGACCAGGTCCAGCCCAGCCACCAGACCGAGAGACAATGGAAGAGACCTCTCTTGCCATCTATGGGCCTTCACCTCTCTTTTGGGCAGCGGCCCTGCCACCAGCTCACATAACTGTTAACTCCTTTCCCCTTACTATAGTCTCAACAGTTAGCAGTTCCCAACGCTGCTTAACTACAACCACAGGGGGTATTCGAACAGCTGTGCAAGTGGCCAGGCATGATGCTCCAGACACAGCCCATTTTGCTGTACAGCTAGGTCTGAATGTCCAAAAAGGGATCCCCAGTTTGCCTTCTCTCTGAGCAGGCAGCAGGTCTTTTCCTACGGTCCTCAGGCCAGATTACCCGAAGTCAGCAGCCTTGCCACAAGTCAGAAGTCAGCAACCATGCCACAAGTCAGAAGTCAGCAACCATGCCACAAGTCAGAAGTCAACAGCCATGCCACAAGTCAGAAGTTAACAGCCATGCCACAAGTCAAAGTTAACAGCCATGCCACAAGTCAGAAGTCAGTAGCCATGCCACAAGTCAGAAGTCAGTAGCCATGCCACAAGTCAAAGTTAACAGCCATGCCACAAGTCAGAAGTCAGCAGCCATGCCACAAGTCAGAAGTCAGCAACCATGCCACATGTCAGAAGTCAGCAACCATGCCACAAGTCAGAAGTCATGCCACAAGTCAGAAGTCAGCAACCATGCACAAGTCAGAAGTCAGTAGCCATGCCACAAGTCAAAGTTAACAGCCATGCCACAAGTCAGGGTTAACAGCCATGTCACAAGTCAGTGTTAACAGCCATGCCACAAGTCAGAGTTAACAGCCTTGTCACAAGTCAAAGTTAACAGCCATGCCACAAGTCAGTGTTAACAGCCATGCCACAAGTCAGAGTTAACAGCCATGCCACAAGTCAAAGTTAACAGCCATGCCACAAGTCAGTGTTAACAGCCATGCCACAAGTCAAAGTTAACAGCCATGCCACAAGTCAAAGTTAACAGCCATGCCACAAGTCAAAGTTAACAGCCATGCCACAAGTCAAAGTTAACAGCCATGCCACAAGTCAAAGTTAACAGCCATGCCACAAGTCAAAGTTAACAGCCATGTCACAAGTCAAAGTTAACAGCCATGTCACAAGTCAGAAGTCAACAGCCATGCCACAAGTCAGAGTTAACAGTCATTCCACAAGTCAGAAGTCAGCAGTCATGCCACAAGTCAAAGTTAACAGTCATGCCACAAGTCAGAAGTCAACAGCCATGCCACAAGTCAGAGTTAACAGTCATTCCACAAGTCAGAAGTCAGCAGTCATGCCACAAGTCAGAAGTCAGCAGCCTTGCCACAAGTCAGAGTTAACAGTCATTCCACAAGTCAGAAGTCAGCAGTCATGCCACAAGTCAGAAGTCAACAGCCATGCCACAAGTCAGAGTTAACAGTCATTCCACAAGTCAGAAGTCAACAGCCATGCCACAAGTCAGAAATCAATAGCCTTGCCACAAGTCAGAGTTAACAGTCATGCCACAAGTCAGAAGTTAACAGCCATGCCACAAGTCAGAAGTTAACAGCCATGTCACAAGTCAGAAGTTAACAGCCATGCCACAAGTCAGAAGTTAACAGCCATGTCACAAGTCAGAAGTTAACAGCCATGCCACAAGTCAGAAGTTAACAGCCATGCCACAAGTCAGAAGTTAACAGCCATGCCACAAGTCAGAAGTTAACAGCCATGCCACAAGTCAGAGTTAACAGCCATGCCACAAGTCAGAAGTCAACAGCCATGTCACAAGTCAAAGTTAACAGCCATGTCACAAGTCAGAAGTCAGCAGCCTTGTCACAAGTCAGAAGTCAACAGCCATGCCACAAGTCAAAGTTAACAGCCATGTCACAAGTCAAAGTTAACAGCCATGTCACAAGTCAAAGTTAACAGCCATGTCACAAGTCAGAAGTCAGCAGCCTTGTCACAAGTCAAAGTTAACAGCCATGTCACAAGGCAGAAGTCAGCATCCATGCCACAAGTCAAAGTTAACAGCCATGCCACAAGTCAAAGTTAACAGCCATGTCACAAGTCAGAAGGCAACAGCCATGCCACAAGTCAAAGTTAACAGCCATGTCACAAGTCAGAAGTCAACAGCCATGCCACAAGTCAAAGTTAACAGCCATGTCACAAGTCAGAAGTCAGCAGCCATGCCACAAGTCAAAGTTAACAGCCATGTTACAAGTCAGAAGTCAGCAGCCATGCCACAAGTCAAAGTTAACAGCCATGCCACAAGCCAAAGTTAACAGCCATGTCACAAGTCAAAGTTAACAGCCATGTCACAAGTCAAAGTTAACAGCCATGTCACAAGTCAGAAGTCAGCAGCCATGTCACAAGTCAAAGTCAACAGCCATGCCACAAGTCAAAGTCAACAGCCATGCCACAAGTCAAAGTAAACAACCATGTCACAAGTCAAAGTTAACAGCCATGTCACAAGTCAAAGTCAACAGCCATGTCACAAGTCAAAGTCAACAGCCATGCCACAAGTCAAAGTTAACAGCCATGCCACAAGTCAAAGTCAACAGCCATGCCACAAGTCAAAGTTAACAGCCATGCCACAAGTCAGAAGTTAACAGCCATGCCACAAGTCAGAAGTTAACAGCATGTCACAAGTAAGAAGTTAACAACCATGCCACAAGTCAAGTCAACGGCCATGCCACAAGTCAAAGTCAACAGCCATGCCACAAGTCAAAGTTAACAGCCATGCCACAAGTCAGAAGTTAACAGCCGTGCCACAAGTCAAAGTTAACAGCCATGCCACAAGTCAGAAGTTAACAGCCTTGCCACAAGTCAGAAGTTAACAGCCATGCCACAAGTCAGAAGTTAACAGCCATGCCACATGTCAAAGTTAACAGCCATGCCACAAGTCAGAAGTTAACACTAACAGCCATGCCACAAGTCAGAAGTTAACAGCCATGTCACAAGTCAGAAGTCAACAGCCATGCCACAAGTCAAAGTTAACAGCCATGTCACAAGTCAGAAGTCAGCAGCCATGCCACAAGTCAAAGTTAACAGCCATGTTACAAGTCAGAAGTCAGCAGCCATGCCACAAGTCAAAGTTAACAGCCATGCCACAAGCCAAAGTTAACAGCCATGTCACAAGTCAAAGTTAACAGCCATGTCACAAGTCAAAGTTAACAGCCATGTCACAAGTCAGAAGTCAGCAGCCATGTCACAAGTCAAAGTCAACAGCCATGCCACAAGTCAAAGTCAACAGCCATGCCACAAGTCAAAGTAAACAACCATGTCACAAGTCAAAGTTAACAGCCATGTCACAAGTCAAAGTCAACAGCCATGTCACAAGTCAAAGTCAACAGCCATGCCACAAGTCAAAGTTAACAGCCATGCCACAAGTCAAAGTCAACAGCCATGCCACAAGTCAAAGTTAACAGCCATGCCACAAGTCAGAAGTTAACAGCCATGCCACAAGTCAGAAGTTAACAGCATGTCACAAGTAAGAAGTTAACAACCATGCCACAAGTCAAGTCAACGGCCATGCCACAAGTCAAAGTCAACAGCCATGCCACAAGTCAAAGTTAACAGCCATGCCACAAGTCAGAAGTTAACAGCCGTGCCACAAGTCAAAGTTAACAGCCATGCCACAAGTCAGAAGTTAACAGCCTTGCCACAAGTCAGAAGTTAACAGCCATGCCACAAGTCAGAAGTTAACAGCCATGCCACATGTCAAAGTTAACAGCCATGCCACAAGTCAGAAGTTAACACTAACAGCCATGCCACAAGTCAGAAGTTAACAGCAAGTTAAAGTTAAACACACAAGGGTGCTGGATGGGACCCACAGCACCAATGCCTTACACTCTCTGAACAATGGAGGACCCAGTGCACCAATGCCTTGCCACTGAACAATGGAGGACCCACAGCACCAATGCCTTACCACTCTGAACAATGGAGGACCCACAGCACCAATGCCTTGCCACTGAACAATGGAGGACCCAGAGCACCAATGCCTTACCACTCTGAACAATGGAGGACCCACAGCACCAATGCCTTGCCACTGAACAATGGAGGACCCACAGCACCAATGCCTTACCACTCTGAACAATGGAGGACCCACAGCACCAATGCCTTACCACTGAACAATGGAGGACCCACAGCACCAATGCCTTACCACTCTGAACAATGGAGGACCCACAGCACCAATGCCTTACCACTCTGAACAATGGAAGACCCACATCACCAATGCCTTACCACTCTGAACAATGGAAGACCCACAGTACCAATGCCTTACCACTCTGAACAATGGAGGACCCACAGCACCGATGCCTTACCACTCTGAACAATGGAGGACCCAGAGTACCAATGCCTTACCACTCTGAACAATGGAAGACCCATAGCACCAATGCCTTACCACTCTGAACAATGGAGGACCCAGAGTACCAATGCCTTACAACTAACTGAACAATGGAAGACCCATAACACCAATGCCTTACCACTCTGAACAATGGAGGACCCAGAGTACCAATGCCGTACCACTCTGAACAATGGAGGACCCACAGCACCAATGCCTTACCACTCTGAACAATGGAGGACCCACAGCACCAATGCCTTACCACTCACTGAACAATGGAGGACCCACAGCACCAATGCCTTACCACTCTCTGAACAATGGAGGACCCAGAGTACCAATGCCTTACCATTCTCTGAACAGTGGAAGACCCACAGCACCAATGCCTTACCACTCTGAACAATGGAGGACCCAGAGTACCAATGCCTTACCACTCTCTGAACAATGGATGACCCAGAGTACCAATGCCTTACCACTCTGAACAATGGAGGACCCACAGCACCAATGCCTTACCACTCTCTGAACAATCACCTCCCAGTGCCACTCTATAGCCATATCATCAATCAAAGGGGGACTATGCCACTCGATAGCTATTATCATCAAGCAAAGGGGGGCTATGCCACTCGATAGCCATATCATCGAGCAATGGGGGGTTGTCCATGCACTGCATAACCTGTTCAGACTCAGTCACCAGTCATCAGTTACCTTGTTTACAAAGTGAACTGCAAGGTGGGGAGATGACAAACCTTAGGACATAGCCACACAACATGCACCACTGGACCAAGAGAAAATGGAAGAGTCCTCTCATGCCCTACTCTGGGCTTTCATCTCTCTTGTGCAGCTAATCCAGCCGCCAGTTTGCATAGATGCCAGCTCTTTTCCCCTTACTATATGTTGATAACTGTCCTGTTTGCCACATGGTTTTAACTTAGTATTTCATAGGTCCCTAACACTTCCCCCACCCACCCACATACACACACACACACACACAATTTCCCTACTCAAGACCTTGCTGGCACATAGGGTTTTATGCAAGCTCAGGGTGTCTGTCAGATAATTGCTGGAAGATTCCAGTGAGCAAATGGAATCGTCCACTTGCGATAAATGCATCTCACTCCAGAAATTAAGCTTAATCAGTTAATGTCAGACATGCATTCTTTTACCTCACTCTTTCAACTGATCCTCACCTTCTCCATCCTGTGCATATGTACAGCAGAACTACTATAGTTAAACACCCATTTAGAGTTTATCCATATTCACTTTGCTTAGTTGTTCTTTTGTGTACCTTTTTGTGTATATATGCTAGTTCATTTTTATTATGCCTTCTGATGTATGCAAGTAACGGGCAAGTCTAATTTATTTAATACAAACTTTGTTTGCACGGCAATGTAGTTGTTTATCACACACATCACATGTATCATTGTATGTGTTCAGAACTCATAAAATGCATTGACATTCACACACTGTCGTTCATTTGTTGCACGCTGCTTGTGCATGCTCTCTCTCTCTCTCTCTCACACACACACACACACACACAGAGGTTTGACCGTTTTGTTGTTGTTTTGCGTCTGCCCCCCACAAGTGTCAGAATAATCAACTGGATGATTGTGGACACTCAACGGATGAAGATGAAGATGAAGCACGTTGCAAACACAGACCTTGCCTGTGGCCCCTCGCGAAGGTTTGCGTTTTGCGCATGCGTTATTTTACCGGAAGTTTACATTTCTTTGGGGTGGAAAGCTAGAGACGTCTAAATTTGCCGGTTCAGGCGTCTATTGCCTCAAAAAGTTAACCCACATAACCGATTGAACTCAAAATGTCTGATGCAAAGAAGCCAGCACGGTCAGCTTTGGACCAGCTTAAGGATGTGACGGTAGTTGTTGCTGACACTGGGGATTTTGAAGGTTTGTGTCTCAGCCGGTTCCTTATATTTTGAATAATTTTCTATCATTCATTTCTATGATTATAAAATATAATAGGCCCGGCGAAAGGCTCAGCTGGAAAAGCTAAAATAAATCATTAACACTTGCGGATCGGATCCGGTATCGTCTGCCCGGAGCATTATGCATTGGTACTATGTCGGGATCTTCCTCTCGTTTGCTGGTGGTTTCGAGTCTGCAATGGGAAGACTGGAGTGGAGAGAGGCGCACGTTGGTTCGATCTTGGTGCACGTGCAAAATCATTATACTTGTGATACTGTCCGTTTGTGGAAACAAACAGTATACAGTGGTGGCCCCCAAGTCGAATCTAATTGGTTCCTTGGGCCACTCGACTTGAGAATATTCTAGTTGGGAGGCAATTTTTCCCATTGAAATTAAAGTAACTAAAGTAAAAAGCATTAATTCGTTCCAGGCCCCAAAATCCCCATATCTATTAAATTTAAAATTACATTTTTATGGGTTTCTGTTGTGCCCTGTGGCCAGATAACTGCAATATAAGTACAATGGCAAGCAGAAATAGACTTAAATAGACTTAAATAAAGCAGAAATAGACTTAAATACTAATACTTTGCACTTTCTTGGGAGCCATAATGAGGGCTAATTTGAAGAAAAAATGCAAAAAAATGCCAGCAACAACAGAGGATGATGTGCACGGCATGGGGGAGTGAGCAGGACTGGGCGGGCAGTGCGCGCCTCGTGTCCTGGCTTTGTTGCCAGACGTTCGAGATGAGAGTGAGATTTGACATGGGAGGTGAAATTTTGCCGAAATTTTCGTTCGACATGGGAAAATTGGAATGCACTCGACTTGGGGGTACTGACATTTGTACTCCAAATGCCTACAACGGAACATGGTGCATCGGATAAACCAAAGCGACCCTGATTTCTGTCTTGGCTTGACTCAAACGGATTTTGCGTTCGGACACCTACGTAATATCCAAAATTTTAACCTGGGGATCGGTTTTCACCGAGAATAGACGAGCTCGAAGTTTGAGGGCTAGGGCTGGGGTTAGATCTAGTGTTAAGGTAAGATTATCAATATCATAATTGTGCAGTGATGAAGTCTGACTGTTGTCATGCACTTTTTACAAAATCTGTGTGTTCTGCAAGTGAGACCTAAACTTAAAACTGCTCCATTATCAGGAAATATGTGATGTTATTTTTATATGGTTTGTTATTGCAGAGATTTATTTTTTGTATTACACTCATGCACATGCATGCACACACACACACACACATGTGTATGCACTTTTAGTTTTATGTTATTTTATTTATTTCAAAATGTATTTTGTACACACACGCATACACACACATACATGTGTATGTGCTCGTGCATACACACATAGTGATGAACGTACACACACGCACACACAGTGACACATACATGCAAGTACGCACACACACGCGCACACGCGCATGCGCACACATATAATATATATACATGCACACACACTCAAATATGTGTAGTCACTTTCATAGTTTTATGTGTTCACAATTACATGCATTTACATCATTTGTCTTCCTTTTTTTTTTTTTTTGATTTATTTATTTTTGTGTGTTGTTGTTCTTGTTTTATCTGTCTTGTTTCACTTTGAAATTTTAATTCTTTTGCAGTGTCTTGTTTTCTGTTCTTTTAATACAAGTTATTTCACAAGAGGAGATCTTATAGATTGGCCTCTGTGCTCATGTCTGTCTCACCTGTCTCATCTGTCAGCATCACCGGGTTCGGTGTTGGCCGCTGCACACTAAGTTAGGCTCCACCATCTCTCTCCAGGTTGCTCTGTCTTGACTTTCGTGGACAGTTTCTTGAATATTTATGCCGCTGATGTTGGTTATGTTCTCTATGTATAACTATAATTTGTATAAAATTGGAGGTTTGCCTTTCTTCTTTTTTGCCTTTGTTTTTCCTTGAAAGATGGTTGCCATGAGGCCCATGTTCTTGCTGCATGACATATGGCCAATGTATTTTAGTCTTCTCTTGTTGATGTCTGCTAGTGCTAGTGATGTCAAGTTCTTCCATCCAGGACACTTTCATTAGTTCTTCATATATCTGTCCATTTGACATTTAGTAGTCTCCAATAAAACCACATCTCTACTGCCTCAATTCTTCTGCAATCACTTTTTTTTTTGGGTCAGAGTCAGGTTTCGCAGCCATAAATCATGACTGGTCAGATCAAACATTTTAAGACTCTTAACTACTGACTTAAGTCTTCAGGCCTTGGTATACCTCTGTCTTTCCAGAGTTTTTTGCTTAGCCATTCCAGTTCTTGTTTTGTTGTCTTTGGAGCAGATTCTATCATCAGTTTTTACAGGACCAAGATACTTGAAATCCGTTAACATTTTCTAAAGGAACTTTGTTAATTAAGATGTCATGATTGTTTTCAGTCTTTGCCTTCGATATGTAGCACTTTATTTTTCTTGGCATTCAAGTTTAGGCCATCCAAATTGTCTGCTACATCTACCCTATATAGAATTCTTTTTATGCTGGTATGTTGTCAGCTAACAGTGCAGTATCATCAGCATAGGGCATGTTTGTAAAATTTTTCTACCCATGCTTTCTGTATCAGCATTTCTCATGGCTTGTTCCATGTAGATGTTAATGAGATACGGTGAGAAGGTACAACCTTGTCTGACTCCCCTGTGGATGTTGAAAAATTTACATTTCTGATTGTTCCATCTAACGGCAGCCTTTTGGTCTTTATATAATGAGGCAGTTAATGCGTTGAGGTGTTTGGGAAAGCCCATTTTAACCATTTTGTTGAACAAGTGGAGGTGAATGATGCTGTCAGATGCTTTGCTATAGTCTGTGAAGATGACAAAAGCTTCTTTTTCAGTGCTTTTTATTTTCTCTATGAGTGTTTGTAGCACAAATAACATGTCAGTTGTGGCTCTGTTGGATCTGTAGCCTGCCTGGCAATCAGGTAGTTCTTCTTCTATCTTGGGCTTCAATCTGTTGGGAATAATTATGAATATGATCAGGATCTTACCTGCTTGTTGATTAGAGCTGCGGTTCTGTAGTTGTTGCAATCTTTGACATTGCCATTCTTGTGAAACATCACAGATTCTTGAAGTTTCCAATCTGTTGGCTACTGAAGAGTATTCTAGATTTTACAGCAAAGATGGTGCATTGCTTTTAAACCTTCTTTTCCGCCATGTTTTAACAGTTCTCTTGGAATATTATCAGTTCCTAGAGATTTTCTTGTTTTCAAGTTCAACTGCTTGATGGCTGCTTCAATTTCATTTAAAAGTGGTTCTAGTTCTGATTCGAGACAGTTCAGATCAGGGCATAGAGTGTCTTGAGGGCTGTTTTCATTAAAAAGTGATGCTCCATATTATGTAAACTTCTCTTTTCAGTATTTTATCCTTGGCAGTTTTATAGGTCAGTATAGAATTGTTCTATCTCTTCATCTGAATTGGTGGATGTTGGGGCATATTCTTGGATGATGTATAAGGCAACTGGCTTTGTGTTCAGTCTAACACTAACAGTTATCAGTTGGTCAGTAATTGTCATTGATAGCTTTTCAGTGCTGCAGCATGTTGTTTATCCAGTATGATAGCAACCCTGTACAGGGCTTTTTTTGTTCCACTGTAAATGATAATATGCTTGCCAATGGTGAACTTTCCATCATCACTCCATCTGGTCTTACATAATCCCGTGATGTTCATACCTGTTCTTCCAAGCTCCGGCAACAGGAGATGAACCTTTCCCATTTCTAGCAATGTGTACACATTCCACGTTCCAGTGTTGATAAGCCCTTTCTTTTTCTTTTTGTTGATTTTTATTAATTTATTGAAGATTCTCTACAAGTATGCTTCAGACAGCTGGTGTCAGATTCCTATGTCAGTATGTCAGTATGTGTCATCATCATAGCTGCCTTTCACATCCTTGGATCCTCTCTCCCCAGTAGCCAATGATTCTGTTCTAGTGTTCATGCCTGGGGGTCTCAGAAGACGTAGAACTATGACTTTTTTCTTTTGGTGTCATCATGTGCTTTTTTTGGCAAAAATACTTGAGGTGGGTTGCTGTTACCTTACTTAAGGGCAGTGCACATACTGTGCAGGTGCCCTGGCCATTGTTTCCTTGGAAATCATCTGTCCACAACCATGAAATAGAAGCCAATTGCTGTGCAGTATTCTGCCTCCAGGACTTCAGTAGTTGGAGTTATGGTGCCCTGCTCGACTGACAGTATTTATTGTAGGGTTGTGTGAGACCACTTTATAGAAGTATAGGTACCACCCTATACCCAGCCTCCCTTAGAATACTGACGCTGTCCGTTCTGCAGCTGCTTATTCAGTTATTGGATATTTGCAGCTGGCCCCATATCTGAGGGTCATTCCCCTATCTGCCACCTGGAGATGCCTTTGGTCAGGGACGGTCACCCCATGATTTACCCAACTCATATCTGCAGCATTAGAAAATAACAATTTATTTCATCTCTCTCTCTGTGTCTCTCTCCTCCCTCCCTCCCTCCCTCCCTCTCTCTGTTTCTGTCTGACATCAGTGTCAGTCTCTCTCTTTCTCTTTCCGTCTTTGTCTGTCTGTCTCTCTGTCTGTCTCTTTATCTCTCATTCATGCCATTGAATGAATGATTTTAACGCAGATTTACCTTAATTTGTGATGCAGCTTAGGAAAACCAGATGAACATGTACAGTTTGTATATTCTAAGTTTTTAAATCGTCATGAAATTCTAAAGTTTGTAAATGAACACACAGAAACAGAAACAAAAACAAAACAACAAAACAAAACAAAACAAAAACAAACAAACAAAACAACAAACAAAACAAAACAAAAAAACAAAAACCAAAAATAAAAAGTTTATCTGTTAAAGTGTTATAGTTTTCTTTTTAGACACTTTTAAATTTTGTACTTTTTTTTTTTGGCAAGGGAAGTAATAAACCTATTAAATGAAAAGAAAAACAACAACTTTTTAGAATGCTTTGTGTTTTAGCTATCAGACTTTGAGAAATGGAAGATTAGATGTTGACTATTCAGAATATTGAAAAATGTCATACTTTTGACCCTGTCCAGCTCTTTTTAGTGTTACCTGTGGCTGGCCGGCTGTGACTTACTTGGAATTTCCCATGCTGCATCTCATTTTTTCCCTAATATTTGTTGTATTATGATTCTTTTATAGAGGGTTTGTTGAACATGATTGAACTGTACAACTTCTATTTTAATCTGAATGCAAGTTGCAGAAACCACAGTTGGCATAATGATAAAGGCATAGATGTTTTAATTAAAAATGTGTGTGTGTGTGTGTGTGTGTGTGTGTGTGTGTGTGTGTGTGTGTGTGTGTGTGTGTGTGTGTGTGTGTGTGTGTGTGTGTGTGTGAAAGAGACTATGTTTTGTACTTTTGTGTATGCACTTTACTTTTTTTAAATGCATTATGTTTTGTACTTGTGTGTGTATGTGAGTGTGTGTGTGGTATGTGTGCATGTGGTGTGTGTGCGTGCGTGCGTGCATGCATGTGTTATTTGCTTAATAATATTGAAATTGTATCTCTAGTTATTTTCTTAATGATAATGGAATTGTACTTGCTGTTACATTTTACACTTCTTTCAGAGATAATACTCATACTGTTAGATTAGAAGTCTTTCTGGTTGTTGCTGTGACATTTTGCACTTGTTTTCAATGATAATACAGGCCTGGAGAAGATTAAAATTTTCAATTAGCCAGTCGGGCTAGTGAATTTTAAGATCTAGTAGCCTGCAGATATTTTCACTAGTTCGACATGCTGCCCCGAAAAATAATAAAATTCTCTTTATGATGATGACCAGAAATATTCAGCAAGACAAGCCATTGTTATGGTAAAGGTGGTCAAACTTTCTTCAGGAGACTTTCGTCAGGATTGGGGGGAGGTAAACAGTGGGATGATCTCTATAGTTATAATAAGATGTAAAAGGCAGATTATTGATCTCAAAGTTTACATGGATTCTATGTGTAAGTTAGGGAGAGTTCTTTAGTTAAATATATACTTTTAATCATTATCTTTTTGCTGACACAGCCAAAGTTTATTTTAGTCCAACTGGTCGTTTGTTTTGTTTTGTGAATTGCTTCATCATCATCCTGCACTATTTTTCCCCTTTCATAATTTTAATCACTCACTTTTAAAGTGTGAGTAGTGTTAGGGAGAGAAAGAGACAGTGTATGAGAACAATGAGAGAGAGAGAGAGAGAGAGAGAGGAGAAATATGTAAAAAAAAAAAGTGTGTGTAAGTACTGTAACATGCATAAACAAATAATGATACATTTTGGCATTGGTGAGACTTGGTAAGTATGTTCATTAAAAGTAAGTCTAGCAGAACAATACACAAAGATGGTTAGTTTGCAGCTTTTTAATTAAAGAAAATCATTTTGTTTCCACTGGATCACCAGCCACACCATATCAGTTGGCTAGGTCTGTAATGGTGCTGAACTACGTATCTTTTGGCTTTTGTTGATTGGTTGATGTGTGTTGTTTTGTTTTCTTTTGTTGCTGTTTTTTTAATTTTTTTTATTTCTATTTTTGAATTTTTCTATTTGTTGTTGTTAAGTATTTTGTCTGTTTAGTGTGTGTGTGTGTGTGTACATTTTCTTGACTTCAGCAGTTAAATGTGAAGGGAAAACACTTTGAAAATATTTAATCCACCCTAACTGAAATTTATGTTCTGAAAGACAAGTGAAGATTATGCGAGAAAAATCGTCAAATAGTGTCTATGTCTTGTAAACTAGTTTCTTTGACGTATCATCTTAACAGGTGATGCATCAAAATTAATTTGCTCTAGTCTTAGTCTCTCGAATATCCTTGCCAATAGCACACACATTCTCGTCCCCTTCTCATCCCTTGATCTCGATAAGAAATATATTGTATTATTTTCTCTGGTTTTCGCACTTAATTAGAAGCTTCAAACTGTTTGACCAAAACTGACAGAATGGGCAAAAGGTCGCTGTTCTGTAAACACTCGATTGTATTGCACCAATTCCCTTCACTGACAGGCCTACGGGAAGCAAGAGTTGTCTTTCCCTAGATAGCCTCATTTTCGCGCGAATGTTGCAGTCTCAATTATTGCAGACGAAACCAATCAGCAGATTGGATAGCTTGAAAAATCGACATAAATTATAAGAGCAGGGATCAGAATTGTCACTCGCCTAACACTGTAACAGACTGGTCGTTTTTGATTTTGACTCGCCCAACAGGCATTTTACTCGCCTCGGGTGACTGGGCAAGTGGATTTCGCCAGCCCAGTATTGCGAGTAGTGTTATTACTAGTCTTTGTTGTTTATTACTGTTGTTACATTTGACATTTGTTTCAAATTCACTGATAATACTATTACTAGTCTTTCTGTTTTTGTTTTTAAATTTGACACATCTTTCAGTGATAATACTGTTACTAGTCTCTCTTGATTGTTGTTACATTTTACACAAGCGGCTGATGTGCATGGTAGACATGGAAATATAACTATCATTATCAATCTCTCCATTTCTTGCTGTCTCTGTCTGTTTGTCTGTTCTGTCTGTCTGTCTGTCTCTCTGTTTGTTCCTCCTCCCGCCATCATAGAGTGTGCATTCGCACACACGCGCGCACACACACACACACACACACACACACACACACACACACACACACACACACACACACACACACACACACACACATTCATGAGAAAGAAAGCAGATAACCTATCATAACAGGCAAATGGTGCCCAGAATTTATCATTTTATTTTGATTTATTCATTATTGACATTTGGTTTTCATCCTCAAGCTGGTTCTGTTGTGATTATTACATAGATGCAACTTTTTCCGTTTGGTGACGGAATCCATTTTTTCAAGAGTCGGAAAGGAAGAGTCCGTTTTTTGAAAAAGCTTCAGCGTCTTTATGCCCCCGACACCCCCCATATGGGGCATTGCCGGCCCCTGGACCCCTTTCAGTTTTTTTACATTTTCTAGGTTGCACCCTTGTTATTATAGCTGAACTGTTAATTTATGTTATCATTTCAGTCATATTATTAGTAATTACTGCTATTATTTCAGCCATGAAGAAATTTAAGCCAACAGATGCCACCACCAACCCATCCCTGATTTTTGCTGCGTCTGGCATGCCTGCCTACCAGGCACTGATTGATGGTGCCGTCACCTGGGCCAAAGAACAGGGAGGGTGAGTAGTTTAATTGATTAATGATGTTGTCACCTGGACCATACAAAGGGAGGGTGAGTAGTTTAATTGATTAATGATGTTGTCACCTGGACCATACAAAGGGAGGGTGAGTAGTTTAATTGACTAATGATATTGTCACCTGGACCATACAAAGGGAGGGTGAGTAGTTTAATTGACTAATGATATTGACACCTGGGCCAAAGAAAAGGGAGGGTGAGCAGTTTAATTTTAAATAACAGGCTGAGATCCCCTGTCATGTAGATTTCTGTATTAAATTTCAAAATATGAAATTTGATATATTGAATGCAGCTAATCTCCAGGTCTAAATTGTACATGTTTTTAGATCAATAAGTGGTTGAGGATGCAGAGGAAAAAATAAGAAAAAACAGTATTTTGTGGCCATACAAAAACCATAATCACAGACAAGTTGTGTCCTTTCATTGTTCTCATAGTACATGTAGTGCTGTCCATTGTTAAGAAGCTTCAGCTTAGGCCTATTTGAATGTTAAGCCAACAGCATCATTTCAGGTCTGATGATGAGCAGTTGACGAATGCTATGGACAAAGTGTGTATCAACTTTGGTTGCGAGATCTTGAAGATCATCCCTGGTCGAGTATCCACGGAAGTTGATGCAAGGTCAGTATGTGTTTTTTTGAAAGCAGTTTGAATCTTACAACATGGTTTTTTTAAAAAAAATATTCTGATTTATGTGTGTACACATGTTTTTTTTTTCCACATTGTGCAGATGGTATGTTGCTGTAATCCACATACTCTTGTCTTCGGGGCGTGTGCATGCTGGGTGTTTTTGTGTTTCCATAAATCAGTCACTGACATGACTTACAGGCTGTTTCCATAAATCAGTCACTGACATGACTTACAGGCTGTTTCCATAAATCAGTCACTGACATGACTTACAGGCTGTTTCCATAAATCAGTCACTGACATGGCTTACAGGCTGTTTCCATAAATCAGTCACTGACATGACTAAGTTACAGGCTGTTTAGTGTGCATACTTGACATTGTGCACACATATACTCATGAAGGGGGTTTGGGCACTGACAGTTCTGCACACATGTTGACCTGGAAGATCAAAAAAATTTCTACCCTGTACCCATGAAGCGGAAATGTTTGGGCGGATTGAACCTAGGACCTTCTGACCCCCATGGGGATGTCGGGGTTCTTTCAGTATAAACAGTATTTCCATCTTCTGGAAATTCTGTACTAGAAATTTCCTCTTTCCTGTCGCTGTCTTTGTTTCTGCCTTGTTCCTTTGCTTTCTGTCATTTCTTCCTGTCAGTTTCTGCCTTGCTGGTCCATTCACCTGTATGTGTTCTATAAAGTCTACATACTTTTCTCTTAGAATTGATAATTGGGTACATATAATATGCATTTTTGGCTTTAGCGAAATGAGATATGCGGAAGCAATATGCATGTAATTAGGCGTGTTTTTATTATATGTTTTAGTGTTTTTAGTTATGTTTAAATTTGTATTCATGTATGTTTTTTAATCCCCTGTATGACAAGTTAGATGGAGTGGTCAGCGCCAAGGGCATCTCTTTAGATTATGTGTGCGAATACATTGGTATGCGTACTTAATTTTCTTTTCCAGTTTTTCCTGTTGAAGTATTGTATATGTTTTGAAATGGTTATAGCCCTGATATGACTGATAAACAAATGGAAATCATAGGGTTACTTTAGCTACTTGGCTACAGTACCTGTCAATGTATTGTCATTCTTACTGATTAACAAGCTACTTGGCTACAGTACCTGTCAATGTATTGTCATTCTTACTGATTAACAAGCTACTTGGCTACAGTACCTGTCAATGTATTGTCATTCTTACTGATTAACAAGCTACTTGGCTACAGTACCTGTCAATGTATTGTCATTCTTACTGATTAACAAGCTACTTGGCTACAGTACCTGTCAATGTATTGTCATTCTTACTGATTAACAAGCTACTTGGCTACAGTACCTGTCAATGTATTGTCATTCTTACTGATTAACAAGCTACTTGGCTACAGTACCTGTCAATGTATTGTCATTCTTACTGATTAACAAGCTACTTGGCTACAGTACCTGTCAATGTATTGTCATTCTTACTGATTAACAAGCTACTTGGCTACAGTACCTGTCAATGTATTGTCATTCTTACTGATTAACAAGCTACTTGGCTACAGTACCTGTCAATGTATTGTCATTCTTACTGATTAACAAGCTACTTGGCTACAGTACCTGTCAATGTATTGTCATTCTTACTGATTAACAAGCTACTTGGCTACAGTACCTGTCAATGTATTGTCATTCTTACTGATTAACAAGCTACTTGGCTACAGTACCTGTCAATGTATTGTCATTCTTACTGATTAACAAGCTACTTGGCTACAGTACCTGTCAATGTATTGTCATTCTTACTGATTAACAAGCTACTTGGCTACAGTACCTGTCAATGTATTGTCATTCTTACTGATTAACAAGCTACTTGGCTACAGTACCTGTCAATGTATTGTCATTCTTACTGATTAACAAGCTACTTGGCTACAGTACCTGTCAATGTATTGTCATTCTTACTGATTAACAAGCTACTTGGCTACAGTACCTGTCAATGTATTGTCATTCTTACTGATTAACAAGCTACTTGGCTACAGTACCTGTCAATGTATTGTCATTCTTACTGATTAACAAGCTACTTGGCTACAGTACCTGTCAATGTATTGTCATTCTTACTGATTAACAAGCTACTTGGCTACAGTACCTGTCAATGTATTGTCATTCTTACTGATTAACAAGCTACTTGGCTACAGTACCTGTCAATGTATTGTCATTCTTACTGATTAACAAGCTACTTGGCTACAGTACCTGTCAATGTATTGTCATTCTTACTGATTAACAAGCTACTTGGCTACAGTACCTGTCAATGTATTGTCATTCTTACTGATTAACAAGCTACTTGGCTACAGTACCTGTCAATGTATTGTCATTCTTACTGATTAACAGTCCCACCTGCTTGGTCTTAAGTTGCGTTCAACCTCCTGACAACGTTTTTTTTGTTTTTGTTTTGTTTTAAAGTATCTATCAGGTATTCATCCTATGAAAGCCTTGGGAAGATGTTGAAAGTTTGATGGCTGGAGGCAGCTGAGACCTTGCAGCTGAGTTTGTATTTTTTACTGAGGGTGGGCAGCAGTCATACTTCAACTGAGAGTGGCTTGAACTGTTAGTCAACTTGATATTTCATCTCAAGTGTCCATTTTTGTAGGGTTAGGGATGGACAGCAGCCATACTTCAACTGAGAGTGGCCTGAACTGTTAGTCAGCTTGATAGTTCATTTACAGTAAATAAACATCAACATATCATTTCATATACATAGGAAAAAGTATTGTTGACATAAGAATGACAGACCACATAGAATGTATATAATACAACAGTATTTTGTGCATTGGAGGTTTCAAAATGAACATTAAAATTTAAGTACATGTCATAAAGATAATTTAGTTCTCTCAAGAGAAAACAGTGGCTTACACTACTTACAGTTATACCACTGTGCAAAAATTAAAAGTGGACAAGTGAAAGTTTGTTTTGGCACTATACTGTTCAATTTGGAAACTAGATACATTCAGAAAACGTTTCTGTCTTGCATTTATAGACATATGATTTCGCAAGCATTGTAGCAAGATCAGATATTCTGTGTGTTTTTATGGTTTATCAGCACCAAACATTACAAGGTTCTGTGTGATTTTAATGTTATTAAATTTTTCATTGATGTAATGTTCTGCTAAATTCCAGACGTTACAGCTACTGCAGCTGTTCCACAGGAAATGTTCGATACAGTCTCCTGTTATTACACAATGCACAATTCATCGTGGTTGCTGTACCCATTGCGTTTAATCAAATGATGTCAAACTAAAATGGTTGCAACTGAGAATAGTTCATCGGATTCTTGCCACCAATATCATTTAATTCATTGTTAGAAATGCCTTTTCTGATTGAGTATTTACGCTTAATTTCTCCGACCACTTCAGGCAACAGTTTTGGTTTACTATCATCAAAAACGACCACTTCAGGCAACAGTTTTGGTTTACTACCATCAAAAACGACCACTTCAGGCAACAGTTTTGGTTTACTACCATCAAAAACGACCACTTCAGGCAACAGTTTTGGTTTACTACCATCAAAAACGACCACTTCAGGCAACAGTTTTGGTTTACTATTCCGACCACTTCAGGCAACAGTTTTGGTTTACTATCATCAAAAATGACCACTTCAGGCAACAGTTTTGGTTTACTACCATCAAAAACGACCACTTCAGGCAACAGTTTTGGTTTACTACCATCAAAAACGACCACTTCAGGCAACAGTTTTGGTTTACTATTCCGACCACTTCAGGCAACAGTTTTGGTTTACTATCATCAAAAACGACCACTTCAGACAACAGTTTTGGTTTACTACCATCAAAAACGACCTTCAGACAACAGTTTTGGTTTACTGTCATCAAAAACGACCACTTCAGGCAACAGTTTTGGTTTACTGTCATCAAAAACGACCTTCAGGCAACAGTTTTGGTTTACTACCATCAAAAACGACCACTTCAGGCAACAGTTTTGGTTTACTACCATCAAAAACGACCACTTCAGGCAACAGTTTTGGTTTACTATTCCGACCACTTCAGGCAACAGTTTTGGTTTACTACCATCAAAAACGACCACTTCAGGCAACAGTTTTGGTTTACTATCATCAAAACGACCACTTCAGACAACAGTTTTGGTTTACTACCATCAAAAACGACCACTTCAGACAACAGTTTTGGTTTACTACCATCAAAAACGACCACTTCAGGCAACAGTTTTGGTTTACTATCATCAAAAACGACCACTTCAGGCAACAGTTTTGGTTTACTATCATCAAAAACGACCACTTCAGACAACAGTTTTGGTTTACTACCATCAAAAACGACCACTTCAGGCAACAGTTTGGTTTACTATCATCAAAAACGACCACTTCAGACAACAGTTTTGGTTTACTGTCATCAGAAACGACCACTTCAGACAACAGTTTGGTTTATCTGTCATCAAAACGACCACTTCAGACAACAGTTTTGGTTTACTGTCATCAAAAACGACCACTTCAGGCAACAGTTTTGGTTTATATCGACCACTTCAGGCAACAGTTTTGGTTTACTACCATCAAAAACGACCACTTCAGACAACAGTTTTGGTTTACTATTCGACCACTTCAGACAACAGTTTTGGTTTACTACCATCAAAAACGACCACTTCAGACAACAGTTTTGGTTTACTGTCATCAAAAAACGACCACTTCAGGCAACAGTTTTGGTTTACTCATCAAAAACGACCACTTCAGACAACAGTTTTGGTTTACTACATCAAAAACGACCACTTCAGACAACGTTTTGGTTTACTTCATCAAAAACGACCACTTCAGCAACAGTTTTGGTTTACTGTCATCAAAACGACCACTTTAGGCACAGTTTTGGTTTACTACCATCAAAAACGACCACTTCAGGCAACATTTTGGTTTACTACCATCAAAAACGACCACTTCAGGCACATTTTGGTTTACTATTCCGACCACTTCAGCAACGTTTTGGTTTACTGTCATCAAAACGACCACTTCAGACAACAGTTTTGGTTTACTACATCAAAACGACGCTTCAGGCAACAGTTTTGGTTTACTGTCATCAAAAACGACCACTTCAGACAACAGTTTTGGTTTACTGTCATCAAAAACGACCACTTCAGGCAACAGTTTTGGTTTACTACCATCAAAAACGACCACTTCAGGCAACAGTTTTGGTTTACTGTCATCAAAAACGACCACTTCAGACAACAGTTTTGGTTTACTGTCATCAAAAATGACCACTTCAGGCAACAGTTTTGGTTTACTGTCATCAAAAACGACCACTTCAGGCAACAGTTTTGGTTTACTGTCATCAAAAACGACCACTTCAGACAACAGTTTTGGTTTACTGTCATCAAAAACAACCACTTCAGGCAACAGTTTGGTTTACTACCATCAAAACGACCACTTCAGACAACAGTTTTGGTTTACTTCATCAAAAACGACACTTCAGACAACAGTTTTGGTTTACTGTCATCAAAAACGACCACTTCAGGCAACAGTTTTGGTTTACTTCATCAAAAACGACCATTCAGGCAACAGTTTTGGTTTCTACTCATCAAAAACGACCACTTCAGACAACAGTTTTGGTTTACTGTCATCAAAAACGACCACTTCAGGCAACAGTTTTGGTTTTTTCGACATTCAGCACATTTTGTTACCATCAAAACGACCACTTCAGGCAACAGTTTTGGTTTACTATACCACATTCAAAATATATCACGACCACTTCAGGCAACAGTTTTGGTTTACTATCATCAAAAACGACCACTTCAGGCAACAGTTTTGGTTTACTACCATCAAAAACGACCACTTCAGGCAACAGTTTTGGTTTACTATCATCAAAAACATCGACACTTTGGATCAAAAACGATTGCCAGTTTGGTTTACTACATCAAAAACGACCACTTCAGACAACAGTTTTGGTTTACTACATCAAAAACGACCACTTCAGGCAACAGTTTTGGTTTACTACCATCAAAAACGACCACTTCAGCAACAGTTTTGGTTTACTATCATCAAAAACGACCACTTCAGCAACAGTTTTGGTTTACTACCATCAAAAACGACCACTTCAGGCAACAGTTTTGGTTTACTACCACTAAAAACGGACCACTTCAGGCAAACAGTTTTGGTTTACTATCATCAAAAACGACATCAGCAACAGTTTTGGTTTACTGTCATCAAAACGACCACTTCAGACAACAGTTTTGGTTTACTACCATCAAAAACGACCACTTCAGGCAACAGTTTTGGTTTACTGTCATCAAAAACGACCACTTCAACAACAGTTTTGGTTTACTGTCATCAAAAACGACCACTTCAGACAACAGTTTTGGTTTACTCATCAAAAACGACCACTTCAGGCAACATGTTTTGGTTTACTGTCATCAAAAACGACCACTTCAGACAACAGTTTTTGGTTTACTGTCATCAAAACGACCACTTCAGCAACAGTTTTTGGTTTACTGTCATCAAAAACGACACACATTTGTCATGACATCAACAGTTTTGGTTTACTGTCATCAAAAACGACCACTTCAGACAACAGTTTTGGTTTACTGTCATCAAAACGACCACACTTCAGACAACAGTTTTGGTTTACTACATCAAAAACGACCACTTCAGACAACAGTTTTGGTTTACTGTCATCAAAAACGACCACTTCAGACAACAGTTTTGGTTTACTGTCATCAAAACGACCACTTCAGACAACAGTTTTGGTTTACTGTCATCAAAAACGACCACTTCAGGCAACAGTTTTGGTTTCTACATCAAAAACGACCACTTCAGGCAACAGTTTTGGTTTACTGTCATCAAAAACGACCACTTCAGGACAACAGTTTTGGTTTACTATCAACGACCACTTCAGACAACAGTTTTGGTTTACTACCATCAAAAACGACCATTCAGACAACAGTTTTGGTTTACTGTCATCAAAAACGACCACTTCAGGCAACAGTTTTGGTTTACTACATCAAAAACGACCACTTCAGGACAACAGTTTTGGTTTACTACACATCAAAAACGACCACTTCAGACAACGGTTTTGGTTTACTCCATCAAAAACGACCACTTCAGGCAACAGTTTTGGTTTACTGTCATCAAAAACGACCACTTCAGGCAACAGTTTGGTTTACTACATCAAAACGACCACTTCAGGCAACAGTTTTGGTTTATACCATCAAAAATCGACCACTTCAGGCAACAGTTTTGGTTTACTTATTCAAACGACCACTTCAGGCAACAGTTTTGGTTTACTGTCATCAAAAACGACCACTTCAGCATACAGTTTTGGTTACTACCATCAAAAACGACCCCTTCAGGCAACAGTTTTGGTTTACTGTCATCAAAACGACCACTTCAGACAACAGTTTTGGTTTCTGTCATCAAAAACGACCACTTCAGGCAACAGTTTTGGTTTACTACCATCAAAAACGACCACTTCAGGCAACAGTTTTGGTTTACTGTCATCAAAAACGACCACTTCAGACAACAGTTTGGTTTACTGTCATCAAAAACGACCTTCAGGCAACAGTTTTGGTTTACTCATCAAAAACGACCACTTCAGGCAACAGTTTTGGTTTACTGTCATCAAAAACGACCACTTCAGACAACAGTTTTGGTTTACTGTCATCAAAAACACCACTTCAGGCAACAGTTCTGGTTTACTACCATCAAAAACGACCACTTCAGACAACAGTTTTGGTTTACTGTCATCAAAAACGACCACTTCAGACAACAGTTTTGGTTTACTTCATCAAAAACGACCACTTCAGGCAACAGTTTTGTGTTTACTACCATCAAAAACGACCACTTCAGGCAACAGTTTGGTTTACTATCATCATTAAACGACACACTTCAGACAACAGTTTTGGTTTACTACATCAAAAACGACCACTTCAGCAACAGTTTTGGTTTACTACCATCAAAAACGACCACTTCAGGCAACAGTTTTGGTTTACTCCATCAAAAACGACCACTTCAGACAACAGTTTTGGTTTACTATCATCAAAAACGACCACTTCAGACAACAGTTTTGGTTTACTACATCAAAAACGACCATTCAGGCAACAGTTTTGGTTTACTGTCATCAAAAACGACCACTTCAGGACAACAGTTTTGGTTTACTGTCATCAAAAATGACCACTTCAGGCAACAGTTTTGGTTTACTGTCATCAAAAACGACCACTTCAGGCAACAGTTTTGGTTTATGTCATCAAAAACGACACTTCAGACAACAGTTTGTTACTGCATCAAAAACAACCATCAGCAACAGTTCTGGTTTACTACATCAAAACGACACTTCAGACAACAGTTTTGGTTTACTGTCATCAAAAACGACCACTTCAGACAACAGTTTTGGTTTACTGTCATCAAAAACGACCACTTCAGGCAACAGTTTTGGTTTACTACCATCAAAAACGACCACTTCAGGCAACAGTTCTGGTTTACTATCATCAAAAACGACCACTTCAGACAACAGTTTTGGTTTACTGTCATCAAAAACGACCACTTCAGGCAACAGTTTTGGTTTACTACCATCAAAAACGACCACTTCAGGCAACAGTTTTGGTTTACTGTCATCAAAAACGACCACTTCAGGCACAGTTTTGGTTTACTACCATCAAAAACGACCACTTCAGACAACAGTTTTGGTTTACTACCATCAAAAACGACCACTTCAGGCAACAGTTTTGGTTTACTGTCATCAAAAACGACCACTTCAGACAACAGTTTTGGTTTACTGTCATCAAAAACGACCACTTCAGACAACAGTTTTGGTTTACTATCATCAAAAACGACCACTTCAGACAACAGTTTTGGTTTACTGTCATCAAAAACGACCACTTCAGACAACAGTTTTGGTTTACTGTCATCAAAAACGACCACTTCAGGCAACAGTTTTGGTTTACTGTCATCAAAAACGACCACTTCAGACAACAGTTTTGGTTTACTGTCATCAAAAACGACCACTTCAGACAACAGTTTTGGTTTACTATCATCAAATTTCATTTTTTCATAGTAAGAGTTTTGCCCCTTTTTGCACACTTGTTGCTCTGGGCACACTTAAAAGATAACTTATGTTATTGTTCAGTTGAATTCAAGTTGATCTTAAATATTGTTTGATTGAAGATATCCGTCCATTGTAAGTGAGGAAATCCACATGGCAGTCAGTGTTGGTTTTAAAGTTTTCATAGGTTAAAAAAGAAATACTGTCACTGGAGTATAGTTCTTTCCGTATTAGCTTACTGTCTTTGATTATCAAATTATCCACCTTTATTGTTTCATTATAGAAAACGGGTTATGCTTACAATTTACTTTAGTTCTCAGGTGTTGTGTGATTACAAAAAGCCATATGGCCCATAAATGTATTGGCTCAAAACAGATTCTTCTTCATGAAATATGAAACAGTCTTTGTCCACAGTGTTCAGTCTGTTTAAGAAAATTTTATGGATACGTTTTCATTGCAACACTTTTCCATTTATGAATTGAAGGGTTTTTTTTTTTTTGTATACATGTAAGTTTGAGAGCGTAGGTGTATGCTCACAAATCAGATACTCAGCCCCCCTTGCTTAATGCTTTTTGGTAACAGTCTTTCTGCTGATTTTATCTTCTTTTCCTTCCATGCAAACTGAAAACATAACTTTTGTAACTTTGATATAAAGTGATCAGATGGGTCCAGCAACAATATCTACAAATGTATAAGCATGGGCAGCACAAGAGATTGTAGTATTTTGACCTTGTCAGTTGGAGTGATGATTCTTTCTGACCAAATTTTACATAATGTTTTTTACTTCTGACAATTTGTCATGATAATTAATAGTTTCACAAATTTTTAGGTCTTGAGTGAATCAAATACCAAGTATTTTAAACTCGAGAGGATTCCATGTATTTTGTAAATGTAGACAGTATATTTTTTGTGATTTTCTCTTCCGTCCTAACCATATTACTTGCATTTTTCACTGTTCGTAAATGAGCCTGAAACTGTGTCAAGTATATGCATGGATCTTTTAAAAGAGATTTTATCTCCTATATTCATTAACTTGGTATCATAGTAAACTGGGAAATTTTGTGTTCTACACCATGAAGCTGGATTACTTTTATGAGACATAGTCCCTTTTCATTATGTCTAACAACTCTGGGCAAAGAATAAACATTTTGGGTGAGATTGGATCTCCTTGTCTGCATTCCCTTTCTACGCTAACCTATTCTGTAGTCAGACTGTATATAAGAACAGTTGATTTTTTTTTTAATAGGTGATTTCAATAATTTATCAAATCATCTATTAAGCTTACATCGTCTCCTATATGCTTGCCATAAAATGTGTCTGGTCTTTATTGATAAATCTTGATAAAACCTTTTTGGTTCCGTTTAAAATACATGCTGAGCCTGTTTTGTATACAGCATTGTGGAGAGAAATAGGATGGCAGTTTTGACATTATGTTATTTTGACATTGTAGGGAACCTTTGACCTTCAGTATGCAGTACTGTCCTTCATGTTTGTAGTCCCTAGTGCCTGAATGTCACTAAGGTTTCTTTAACGCACAACGTGAACTTTTGAATGAAGATGGCTTTGTGTACTGAAAGGACAAGGAGTCACCTGCCTGTTTATGGACCAGTGAGATTTAAAATGATATTTGTGGATGGTAACAGATTGCTTCCATATGATTTTCATATGACAACAACTGCATGATGGGTGCAACATTATTCCTTGTGAAGTATATTATATATAGATTTATAATACATTTTCCAAACCTTACAAATTAGTTTGTATGTTGTCTGTATTGTCAACTTTTTTCTTTCTGATTAATTATGAATCATACAGTGGTCTTTCTTGTAGATAGATTGATAAATAGATAGATAGATAGATAGTAGATAGATAGATAGATAGAGCAATAGCTTGATTGATTGACTGGTCAATGATTGATATTACAAAACCTCTTACTTTTTTAATAATGTTCTTTGCAGTGACATATTACAGTAACATCACAATAAGATACTGAAAGATGTGATAACAAGAAGTGCATTTATGTAAATAGTGATAGACTGGTAGATAAAATAGAAGCAGCAAACTTGATTGATGACTGGTCAATGATATGATTAAAACCGCTTAACTTCTTTAATACATGCTTTGGGACATAACAGAGACAACCCACAAAAATTCTAATGGACAGATGTGTAAACAAGAAAGTGCATTTAACTCTAATGGACAGCACTGGTACAAACATGAGAAAGCCCAGCAAACTTCTAATGGACAGCACTGGTACAAACATGAGAAAGTCCAGCAAACTTCTAATGGACAGCATGGTACAAACATGAGAAAGCCCAGCAAACTTCTAATGGACAGCACTGGTACAAACATGAGAAAGCCCAGCAAACTTCTAATGGACAGCACTGGTACAAACATAAGAAAGCCAGCAAACTTCTAATGGACAGCATTGGTACAAACATGAGAAAGTCCAGCAAACTTCTAATGGACAGCACTGGTACAAACATGAGAAAGCCCAGCAAACTTCGTAATGGACAGCACTGGTACAAACATGAGAAAGTCCAGCAAACTTGTAATGGACAGCACTGATACAAACATGAGAAAGCCAGCAAACTTCTAATGGACAGCATTGGTACAAACATGAGAAAGCCCAGCAAACTTCTAATGGACAGCATTGGTACAAACATGAGAAAGCCCAGCAAACTTCTAATGGACAGCACTGGTACAAACATGAGAAAGCCCAGCAAACTTCTAATGGACAGCACTGATACAAACATGAGAAAGCCCAGCAAATTTCTAATGGACAGCATTGGTACAAACATGAGAAAGCCCAGCAAACTTCTAATGGACAGCATTGGTACAAACATGAGAAACCCAGCAAACTTGTAATGGACAGCACTGGTACAAACATGAGAAACCCCATCAAACTTCTAATGGACAGCACTGGTACAAACATGAGAAAGCCCAGCAAACTTCTAATGGACAGCACTGGTACAAACATGAGAAAGCCCAGCAAACTTAAGTGTAGTAAATCTGTTGTCCTATGAACACAGAATGAAGACTTCAATTCCATACCTCAGTATTTGCACCAACAGTTGATTCAGATAAAACACAGTAATATTTAGCATGGATTTTCTATAAGCAGTAATATTTAGCATGGATTTTCTATAACACGGTAATATTTAGCTTGGATTTTCTATAACAGTAATATTTAGCTTGGATTTTCTATAACACAGTACTATTTAGCATGGATTTTCTATAACACAGTAATATTTAGCGTGGATTTTCTATAACACGGTAATATTTAGCTTGGATTTTCTGTAACAGTAATATTTAGCATGGATTTTCTATAACACAGTACTATTTAGCATGGATTTTCTATAACACAGTAATATTTAGCGTGGATTTTCTATCATGAATCATGTCTGCTGAAATGGACAACATATTTTGTGCTTCCAAAGTGCATGCATCTCAGTTTCATGAGAACAGTGAAAAAAAGAATGTGTACACTTGTATGCTGTATGGACATGTTTGGAATGCACAGAATGTGTACATGTATATGCTGTATGGACATGTTTGGAATGCGCAGAATGTGTACACTTGTATGCTGTATGGACATGTTTGGAATGCACAGAATGTGTACACTTGTATGCTGTATGGACATGTTTGGAATGCGCAGAATAATTGTTGGTGACAGTTTGTATGCTGTATAGCGGACATGTTTGGAATGCACAGAATGTGTACATGTATATGCTGTATGGACATGTTTGGAATGCACAGAATGTGTACATGTATATGCTGTATGGACATGTTTGGAATGCACAGAATGTGTACATGTATATGCTGTATGGACATGTTTGGAATGCACAGAATGTGTACATGTATATGCTGTATGGACATGTTTGGAATGCACAGAATGTGTACATGTATATGCTGTATGGACATGTTTGGAATGCACAGAATGTGTACATGTATATGCTGTATGGACATGTTTGGAATGCGCAGAAATTTAGGAAAGCAAGGAACTGGGCAAGTTGATTTGAGTGCAGTGGGTTGGGGTACTGGTTGTGTGTGTGTGTGTGTGTATGTGTGTGTGTGTCTGTGTGTGTGTGTATAGATAATGGGTATGCATTCACTAAGCAGCAGCATGAGTTATTCTCATTGCACGTTTTTGTGATCCCTTGCACCACAGTTTCTGTGCAGTGTTAGTGTGATAACTGGTGTCTATGCAAATACCTTATCTGTCTCACCTGTCAGCGTCACTGGGTTCGGTGTTGGCTGCTGCACACCTGGACACCACCATCTCCCTCCAGGCTGCTGTGATAGGCAGATATATATAAATATATGATAAGCATGCCAAACATGTCCAGCAAACAGTATATTGGTGTAATTGAAAGAATGCATAGAGTTTTACTGTACATGTGTGTTGAATGGAAAGATCCAATTGTGTAAGTATTGCATAAGAACAGTTTGCGAAAAGTTTGTATTGTTGAACTTGTTGAACTTTCTCCCATTTTGTATATGTGTGCTTGTATCTTGTTTGTTTGTTTCTTTTGTTAAGTAATATTAACAATGGTAGTGATAATAATATGATAATGATAGTAATTATAATGATAATAATAATAGTGATAAATGATATTTATAAGGCACTAAATCTTGATGTACAAATGAAATCAAAGTAGATTTTCACCATTCAGTTAAAAGTGTAGTCACATTGATAATACCAACACAGGTGTACAACACCAACACAGGTGTACAACACCAACACGGGTGTACAACACCAACACAGGTGTACAACACCAACACAGGTGTACAACAACCAGCACAGGTGTACAACACCAACACGGGTGTACAGCACCAACACGGGTGTACAACAACCAGCACAGGTGTACAACACCAACACAGGTGTACAACAACCAGCACAGGTGTACAACAACCAGCACAGGTGTACAACGCCAACACGGGTGTACAACACCAACACAGGGTACAACACCAACCAAGGTGTACAACAACCAGCACAGGTGTTACAACACCAACACAGGTGTACAACAACCAGCACAGGTGTACAACAACCAGCACAGGTGTACAATGCCAACACAGGTGTACAACACCAACACAGGTGTACACAGCATTTGCATGTTGGGAGGGGGACAGGAAGGACTGGGATGGGTGAGGGGGTGGGGCTCAAGGGGGACAACCACTGCTAAACAAAAAGGTTTGTTTTCCAGATAGACTTGAAGGAAGATTTTGTAATTGCTGAAGAGAGAGGAGGGGAAGCTCAGTCCAGTTTTATTGACCAAACAGAGAAAATGAAAAAAAAAAAATGAAAAAAAAAGTACATTGACTGATTGAGTTCATGTATGGCTTTTTCTTGTTTGTTTGTGTTTTTTGTTCTCCCTTATCCACTGTAAATATAGATGGGTAAACGGATAGTTAGAGAAGATGGGTAAGTGAATATGTATATATATGTGTGTATGAATGAGAGAGAGAGAGAGAGAGAGAGAGAGCATATTTTTTGTTTGTGAGATTCAGTGTGTCTCTGTGTGTGCATGAGGAAACGTGAAGTGTCTTTATCATGCATCCTTACAGATATGCGTCCTTACAGATGAGGGCTGATCCAAAAGTCTTGTCAATTAGGCTGCCATTTTCAAACTGTTGTTAGTAAATATGTGACCTCCCACCACGAAATCGTCTTAACTCGCAGTCAGTCGAACAGCACTAGGAGCTGAAAAGGTGACTGAGCTATATAGGGTTTTGACTATTTCTCAAAATTGATTTCTGTAGATTATAATCTATCCCCCACAGAAATTTTTTTCTTGAAAAAATATTATTAATCAATTTAAAATGGTATTTTAATGCACTGATTGCAGCAGAAAAAAACGCAGTTTCTTACCAAAAGTACCTCTTTTTTTCTCCTATTATGAACCGTAACTTGTACAGTACCCGCACATGTAGTATACTGACGGAAAGCTCTTTGGTGCACCTTTCAGATAATGAGAGCGAAAATTAGAAACAAAGCCACCAAATAAAGAAATTTAAGGAAAATGTGTAGGAGAGCACACAAAAACTTCAGAGGCCGTTTTCTCAAAATGGCCATCATACAACTTAATGACTTTAAACATACATAACTTTTACATTTTTTTGAGTACAAGCTTTATTCAAGTACCAAAATAATCAGCAGAATGTACACTTTCCAGTGATATGTATATCTCAAAATACCCAAAATGCTAGTTAAGACTGATTTCTTGGTGGGAGGTCACATATATTTAACTTCTACTGAGATAAGGTAGCCTTTGTGCTGTTAATATACACAAAATGATAATGACACCATGTCTAGTTCAGTTGCATGATGTTGAAAGTGTGATGTAACTGTGCGTCCGAAAAATGAATCCTGGCATAGATCAGGTCAGATTCTGTCTTCACAAGGCAGACACATCCAGCCAGTGTGACAGTTGTGTATGGGGAGTCTTCACAAGGCAGACACTTCCAGCCAGTTTGACAGTTGTGTATGGGGAGTGTTCACAAGGCAGACACTTCCAGCCAGTTTGACAGTTGTGTATGGGGAGTGTTCACAAGGCAGACACTTCCAGCCAGTTTGACAGTTGTGTATGGGGAGTGTTCACAAGGCAGACACGTCCAGCCAGTTTGACAGTTGTGTATGGGGAGTGTTCACAAGGCAGACACTTCCAGCCAGTTTGACAGTTGTGTATGGGGAGTGTTCACAAGGCAGACACTTCCAGCCAGTTTGACAGTTGTGTATGGGGAGTGTTCACAAGGCAGACACTTCCAGCCAGTTTGACAGTTGTGTATGGGGAGTGTTCACAAGGCAGACACATCCAGCCAGTTTGACAGTTGTGTATGGGGAGTGTTCACAAGGCAGACACTTCCAGCCAGTTTGACAGTTGTGTATGGGGAGTGTTCACAAGGCAGACACGTCCAGCCAGTTTGACAGTTGTGTATGGGGAGTGTTCACAAGGCAGACACGTTCCAGCCAGTTTGACAGTTGTGTATGGGGAGTGTTCACAAGGCAGACACATCCAGCCAGTTTGACAGTTGTGTATGGGGAGTGTTCACAAGGCAGACACTTCCAGCCAGTGTGACAGTTGTGTATGGGGAGTCTTCACAAGGCAGACACATCCAGCCAGTTTGACAGTTGTGTATGGGGAGTGTTCACAAGGCAGACACATCCAGCCAGTTTGACAGTTGTGTATGGGGAGTGTTCACAAGGCAGACACTTCCAGCCAGTTTGACAGTTGTGTATGGGGAGTGTTCACAAGGCAGACACGTCCAGCCAGTTTGACAGTTGTGTATGGGGAGTGTTCACAAGGCAGACACTTCCAGCCAGTTTGACAGTTGTGTATGGGGAGTGTTCACAAGGCAGACACATCCAGCCAGTTTGACAGTTGTGTATGGGGAGTGTTCACAAGGCAGACACGTCCAGCCAGTTTGACAGTTGTGTATGGGGAGTGTTCACAAGGCAGACACGTCCAGCCAGTTTGACAGTTGTGTATGGGGAGTGTTCACAAGGCAGACACTTCCAGCCAGTTTGACAGTTGTGTATGGGGAGTGTTCACAAGGCAGACACTTCCAGCCAGTTTGACAGTTGTGTATGGGGACAACTATGTGTCATACAGGACAGTTTGCTGCTGGATTGATACTTTCACAGTTTCAGTCGAGGGAAAACAAGACTCGAAAGACAAGTACTGATATGGACATCCTAGTGAGGCCCAAAACAAGCAAACTGTTGATCTTGAAAAGAGAATATTTAAAGAGAATCTGTGTATTGAAATAAGTGAAACTTGTGATTTCAGAAAGTCAGGAAGGCTAATTGGTCTTCAAGGGGTGGGAAATTAACGTACCTCTCCAATGATTTATATACCAAGGCAGCCTGGCAGTGCCCTACACTTCTGCTGTGTGATCTTTAGCGTGCGCAGCCAGAAGACACACGGGTCTGAATCGTTTTTTTTTGTCCCCTTTCGAAGGACTAGACGTTCAGTTCGAATTTCTGGTCAAACTGAGGAGAAAAGTCGAGGCCTGTAAAGTGAACCCTGGAACCTCGAGTTTAGTTACTGGCAGGTGAATGTCTGAACCATTGTGCCACTCTTCTCCTTAAAGCATCCCAAACTGAAACATGAAACAAACAGTCCGTTCAGATGTAGGTGTTTGCTAATGACAAAAGACCAGTTATGCTGAAAGTGACTTTTCTCCATTTTCTTCAGTTCCCAAGGCTCTTTGAACAATCAATCATTTGCCTGAAAAGTCTGTTCTTACTGCTAGACATTATGTCAAACATGTTTTTCCCAAAGTTGTACATCCCATCAGTGAGCGGCAACCAGATGTGGATACCAGCAGAACATTCCTTGTATAATATGCTCTCTATAATTTTCCATTGTTTTTATTCTTTCTCCCCATTTATAGCCGTGTGTGTGTGTGTATGCGTGTGTGTGCGTACGTGCGTGCGTGTGTGTGCGTGCGTGCGTGTGTGTGTGTTTCAGCGCTTACATTTGATTTTATCAAGATTTTGCGCTATATAAATATTGTAATTATTATTATTATTATTATATAACAACACATGTGCCCATAAAGCCAAGGTCATTGTGACCTACCTACAAGAACAATCCATTCAAATTCTCCCTCATCCACCCACCAGTCCTTAACATAGCTTTTTGTGACCTTTGATCGTTTCCCTTGATGTGACCTTTGATCGTTTCCCTTGATGTGACCTTTGATTGTTTCCCTTGATGAAGCAAAACCTGGCTGCCAGTGGCAAGAAGTTTCCAACACTTTGGGGGGGGGGGGGGGAGGGGGGAGGAGAGAAATGACAGCTTGCTAATAATGCTACCCTATGTCAATCTGACTGTCAGACATCATTTGACACTTGGTACCCTATGTCAATCAGACTGTCAGACAGCATTTGACACTTGGTACCCTATGTCAATCAGACTGTCAGACAGCATTTGACACTTGGTACCCTATGTCAATCAGACTGTCAGACAGCATTTGACACTTGGTACCCTATGTCAATCAGACTGTCAGACAGCATTTGACACTTGGTACACTATTTCAATCTGACTGTCAGACAGCATTTGAAACTTGGTACCCTATGTCAATCAGACTGTCAGACAGCATTTGATACTTGGTACACTATGTCAATCTGTCAGACAGCATTTGACACTTGGTACCCTATGTCAATCAGACTGTCAGACAGCATTTGACACTTGGTACCCTATGTCAATCAGACTGTCAGACAGCATTTGACACTTGGTACACTATGTCAGACTGTCAGACAGCATTTGACACTTGGTACCCTATGTCAATCTGACTGTCAGACAGCATTTGACACTTGGTACACTGTGTCAGATTGTCAGACAGCATTTGACACTTGGTACACTATGTCAATCAGACTGTCAGACAACATTTGACACTTGGTACACTATGTCAGACTGTCAGACAGCGTTGGACACTTGGTACACTATGTCAGACTGTCAGACAGCATTTGACACTTGGTACACTATGTCAATCAGACTGTCAGACAGCATTTGACACTTGGTACCTATGTCAATGACTGTCAGACAGCATTTGACACTTGGTACACTATGTCATCGACTGTCAGACAGCATTTGACACTTGGTACACTATGTCAATCTGACTGTCAGACAGCATTTGACACTTGGTACACTATGTCAGACTGTCAGACAGCATTTGACACTTGGTACACTATGTCAATCAGACTGTCAGACAGCATTTGACACTTGGTACATTATGTCAAAGACTGTCAGACAGCATTTGACACTTGGTACACTATGTCAGTCTGACTGTCAGACAGCATTTGACACTTGGTACACTATGTCAATCTGACTAGCTTGACAGCGTTGGACGTCGACCAGCATTTGACACTTGGTACCCTATGTCAGACTGTCAGACAGCATTTGACACTTGGTACCCTATGTCAATCTGACTGTCAGACAGCATTTGACACTTGGTACACTAAGTCAATCTGACTGTCAGACAGCATTTGACACTTGGTACACTATGATCAGACTGTCAGACAGCATTTGACACTTGGTACACTATGTCAATCAGACTGTCAGACAGCATTTGACACTTGGTACACTATGTCAATCTGACTGTCAGACAGCATTTGACACTTGGTACACTATGTCAGACTGTCAGACAGCATTTGACACTTGGTACCCTATGTCAGAACTGTCAGACAGCATTTGACACTTGGTACACTATGTCAATCAGTACTGTCAGACAGCATTTGACACTTGGTACACTATGTCAGACTGTCAGACAGCATTTGACACTTGGTACCCTATGTCAATCTGACTGTCAGACAGCATTTGACACTTGGTACACTATGTCAATCGACTGTCAGACAGCATTTGACACTTGGTACACTATGTCAGACTGTCAGACAGCATTTGACACTTGGTACCCTATGTCAAGACTGTCAGACAGCATTTGACACTTGGTACACTATGTCATCAGACTGTCAGACAGCATTTGACACTTGGTACACTATGTCAGACTGTCAGACAGCATTTGACACTTGGTACCCTATGTCAATCAGACTGTCAGACAGCATTTGACACTTGGTACACTATGTCAGACTGTCAGACAGCATTTGACACTTGGTACCCTATGTCAATCTGACTGTCAGACAGCATTTGACACTTGGTACACTATGTCAACTGTCAGACAGCATTTGACACTTGGTACCCTATGTCAATCAGACTGTCAGACAGCATTTGACACTTGGTACACTATGTCAATCAGACTGTCAGACAGCATTTGACACTTGGTACACTATGTCAGACTGTCAGACAGCATTTGACACTTGGTACCCTATGTCAATCTGACTGTCAGACAGCATTTGACACTTGGTACCCTATGTCAGACACTGACTGGTCAGACAGCATTTGACACTTGGTACCCTATGTCAATCAGACTGTCAGACAGCATTTGACACTTGGTACCCTATGTCAATCAGACATGTCAGACAGCATTTGACACTTGGTAACCTATGTCAATCAGACTGTCAGACAGCATTTGACACTTGGTACACTATGTCAATCTGACTGTCAGACAGCATTTGACACTTGGTACCCTATGTCAATCAGACTGTCAGACAGCATTTGACACTTGGTACCCTATGTCAATCAGACTGTCAGAAGCATTTGACACTTGGTACACTAGTTCAGACTGTCAGACAGCATTTGACACTTGGTACACTATGTCAATCAGACTGTCAGACAGCATTTGACACTTGGTACCCTATGTCATCAGACTGTCAGACAGCATTTGACACTTGGTACACTATGTCAATCTGACTGTCAGACTAGCATTTGACACTTGGTACACTATGTCAATCAGACTGTCAGACAGCATTTGACATTGGTACCTATGTCAATCAGACTGTCAGACAGCATTTGACACTTGGTACACTATGTCAAGACTGTCAGACAGCATTTGACACTTGGTACACTATGTCAGACTGTCAGACAGCATTTGACACTTGGTACACTATGTCAATCTGACTGTCAGACAGCATTTGACACTTGGTACCTGTCATATGTCAGACAGCATTTGACACTTGGTACACTATGTCAATCAGACTGTCAGACAGCATTTGACACTTGGTACACTATGTCAGACTGTCAGACAGCATTTGACACTTGGTACACTATGTCAATCTGACTGTCAGACAGCATTGACACTTGGTACACTATGTCATCAGACTGTCAGACAGCATTTGACACTTGGTACACCTATGTCAATCAGACTGTCAGACAGCATTTGACACTTGGTACACTATGTCATGACTGTCAGACAGCATTTGACACTTGGTACCTATGTCAATCGACTGTCAGACAGCATTGACACTTGGTACCTAGTCAATCTGAGTCAACAGCATTTGACACTTGGTACACTATATGTCATGACTGTCAGACAGCATTTGACACTTGGTACCCTATGTCAATCTGACTGTCAGACAGCATTTGACACTTGGTACACTATGTCAATCGACTGTCAGACAGCATTTGACACTTGGTACACTATGTCAATCTGACTGTCAGACAGCATTTGACACTTGGTACACTATGTCAATCGACTGTCAGACAGCATTTGACACTTGGTACACTATGTCAGACTGTCAGACAGCATTTGACACTTGGTACCCTATGTCAATCAGACTGTCAGACAGCATTTGACACTTGGTACACTATGTCATCAGACTGTCAGACAGCATTGACACTTGTACAATGTCATTGACGTCACACATTGACACTTGTACATATGCACTGTCAACAGCATTTGACACTTGGTACCCTATGTCAACGTGTCAGACAGCATTTGACACTTGGTACACTATGTCATAGACTGTCAGACAGCATTTTGACACTTGGTACCCTATGTCAATTGACTTCAGACAGCATTTGACACTTGGTACACTATGTCAATCAGACTGTCAGACAGCATTTGACACTTGGTACACTATGTCAGACTGTCAGACAGCATTTGACACTTGGTACCCTATGTCATCTGACTGTCAGACAGCATTTGACACTTGGTACACTATGTCAATCGACTGTCAGACAGCATTTGACACTTGGTACACTATGTCAATCGACTGTCAGACAGCATTTGACACTTGGTACCTATGTCAATCGACTGTCAGACAGCATTTGACACTTGGTACACTATGTCATGACTGTCAGACAGCATTTGACACTTGGTACACTATGTCAATCTGACTGTCAGACAGCATTTGACACTTGGTACACTATGTCAGACTGTTAGCATTTGACACTTGGTACCCTATGTCAGACTGTCAGACAGCATTTGACACTTGGTACACTATGTCAATCAGACTGTCAGACAGCATTTGACACTTGGTACACTATGTCAGACTGTCAGACAGCATTTGACACTTGGTACCCTATGTCAATCAGATTGTCAGACAGCATTTGACACTTGGTACACTATGTCAGACTGTCAGACAGCATTTGACACTTGGTACCCTATGTCAATCTGACTGTCAGACAGCATTTGACACTTGGTACACTATGTCAATCAGACTGTCAGACAGCATTTGACACTTGGTACACTATGTCTATCTGACTGTCAGACAGCATTTGACACTTGGTACCCTATGTCAATCTGTCAGACAGCATTTGACACTTGGTACACTATGTCAATCTGACTGTCAGACAGCATTTGACACTTGGTACCCTATGTCAATCAGACTGTCAGACAGCATTTGACACTTGGTACCCTATGTCAATCAGACTGTCAGACAGCATTTGACACTTGGTACACTATGTCAGACTGTTAGACAGCATTTGACACTTGGTACCCTATGTCAGACTGTCAGACAGCATTTGACACTTGGTACACTATGTCAATCAGACTGTCAGACAGCATTTGACACTTGGTACACTATGTCAGACTGTCAGACAGCATTTGACACTTGGTACCCTATGTCAATCAGATTGTCAGACAGCATTTGACACTTGGTACACTATGTCAGACTGTCAGACAGCATTTGACACTTGGTACCCTATGTCAATCTGACTGTCAGAGAGCATTTGACACTTGGTACACTATGGCAATCTGACTGTCAGACAGCATTTGACACTTGGTACACTATGTCAGACTGTCAGACAGCATTTGACACTTGGTACACTATGTCAGACTGTCAGACAGCATTTGATACTTGGTACCCTATATCAGACTGTCAGACAGCATTTGACACTTGGTACCCTATGGCAATCTGACTGTCAGACAGCATTTGACACTTGGTACCCTATGTCAGACTGTCAGACAGCATTTGACACTTGGTACCCTATGGCAATCTGACTGTCAGACAGCATTTGACACTTGGTACCCTATATCAGACTGTCACACAGCATTTGACACTTGGTACCCTATGTCAATCTGACTGTCAGACAGCATTTGACACTTGGTACCCTATATCAGACTGTCAGACAGCATTTGACACTTGGTACCCTATATCAGTCTGTCAGACAGCATTTGACACTTGGTACCCTATGTCAGACTGTCAGACAGCATTTGACACTTGGTACCCTATGTCAATCTGACTGTCAGACAGCATTTGACACTTGGTCAGGAAGGCTGAAATCCTGTGTGTAAATAATAGGAGTGTTTTTCAAGGACTTTTAAAATTTCATGCAGGTTGTATTTCCCTTTTGTTTGTCTTGCAATGCAAGTGACAAGACTTTTGGATCAGTCATTGTATGTCCAATGCAAGTGACAAGACTTTTGGATCAGTCATTGTATGTCCTATTTATGTGTGTCTAGTCTTTATGAAAAATTTACATTCAGACAGTATAAACACTTCCAGAAATTAATGTTATCACATGTACTCTGAATGATATTCCATTTAGCCATATAGATGTTGTTGTTGTTTTTTCTCTTTGTCAGTACTGTGAAAAACTTGCTGTGAAAAACTAACACAGTTGTAAATGATGTGGCCAGGCTGTCATTTGACAAGGAGGCCATGGTGAAAAAGGCCAAGAGACTGATTGCGTTGTACAAGGAACAAAACGTCAGCAAGGAACGAATCCTCATCAAACTCTCCTCTACCTGGGAGGGGGTGCAGGCAGCCAGGTGAGAATGGATTTTGATTTGATGTCCGTTGATTGCATTCTCCATGTTCCTAGGATGATCATTTGAGTGACTGGTCAAACAGAAAGTTGGAAGAATTAGCTGTGTAATTTGTTGGTTTGGATTTTGATGTGATGCCCAGTAGTTTTCATTTTAGAATGATCAGTTGGGTGATTTGTCAATTGATATAATTCTTGAAGAACCAGTTGCGTGATTGGTTGGCTGGGTGACTGATGTAATTCTTGAAGAATCAGTTGCGTGATCGGTTGGCTGGTTGGTTGGTTGGGATTCTAATTTGATACTATTGGTTCCTTCTAGGGGTATGAGTTGGGTAATTGATTGATGTATAAATTACAGATATGTGTGTGTGTTGTGTGTGTGTGTGTGTGTGTTTACAGATATGTGTGTGTGTGTGTGTGTGTTTACAGATATGTGGTGTGTGTGTGGTGTGTGTGTGTGTGTATTTACAGATATATGTGTGTGTGTTGTGTGTGTGTGTGTGTGTGTTTACAGATATAATGATAATAATACAATATTTATATAGCGCAAAATCTCGACAAAATCAAATCTAAGCGCTGAAACAGACACGCACGCACGCACGCACGTGCGCGCGCGACGCACGCACGCACGCACGCACGCATGCACGCACGCACGCACAGCACACACACACACACACACACACACACACACACACACACACACACACACACGCATGGCTATAAATGGGGAGAAAGAATAAAAGCAATAAAAGCAAGAATAAAAGCAATGGAAAATTATAGAGAGCATATCATATACAATTATATATTATAACAAAGTGATTTCCCTCCGAGCGGAGACAGGCTGCAGAGGGAGGTTGAGTGAGGTTAGGATTTTATGCAGAGGAGAAAAGGTGAGTTTTGAGAGCGGACTTGAAGGAGACAAAAGTAGGTTGCTGACGGACTGAGAGAGGAAGTTTGTTCCAGGAGAGTGGATCAGAAACAGAGAAGGCTCGTGGACCATAGGTATTGAGCTTAGTGCGTGGAAAGCGAAAAGTCAGAGGATCGGAGGCAGAGCGGAGGGTACGTGAGGGAAGATAGATCTCAAGTAGGCTTGACAGGTAATCGGGGGCTGCGTTATTGAGGCTTTTGTAGCACATGGTGTCTAGTTTGTGCTGTATGCGCTTTGATATAGGGAACCAGTGAAGTTGTGCCAGGAGAGGAGATATGTGGTCAGCTTTTTTCTTTTTGAGTACAAGGCGTACAGCATTGTTTTGAATGCGCTGTAGGATGTGAATGGTGGAGGCAGGAAGACCAGACAGGAGTGAATTGCAATAGTCAATGCGAGACATTATGAAGGAGAGAACGAGTTTTGCAGTTGTTTTCACAGAGAGATACTTCCTGATCAGGCTTATACGATGGAGATGATAGTAGCAAGATCTGGCAGTTTGAGAAACAAAGTTGTTCATGGAAAGGGTAGAGTCAATGCAGACACCAAGGTTTTTAGCTGAATCAGAAATTGGGACTGATGTGTTACATAATGGGAGAGAAAGAGGAGGCAGCTGAGAAAGTTTCTGACGGGTGCCGATGAGGATAGCTTCTGTCTTGTCGTCATTAAGCTGAAGTTTGTTGAACGTCATCCAGTTCTTGATGTCCGAGTAACACTCAGTGGTGCGAGTCAACAGGCGCTGTATATTATCAGGTGAGTCACTGTCTTGAAGTTGGGTGTCATCAGCATAGAAGTGGTGTTTTATAGAGTGGGAGTTGATGGTGGACAGGGGGGAGGTATAAAGAGTGAAAGGAACAGGGCCAAGGACAGATCCTTGTGGAACACCACAGGTCAGGTATGCAGGTTGAGAGTGTGTATGTGGTGTGTGTGTGTGTTTACAGATATGTGGTGTGTGTGTGTGTGTGTGTGTGTGTGTGTGTGTGTGTGTGTGTGTGTGTGTGTGTGTGTGTGTAAATCATTGCTCTTGGGAAGCCACATTTATGTTCATCTTTTTTCTTCTTTTCCTTTTTTGTTCCTGTTCCATTTTCTCCGTCAATTTAGAAGCCTTAGATGCTGGGACAATTTTGTAATGTGATGATGATGACGATGATGGGGAAGATAATCATGATGCTATGGAGTTCCATTTAGGATGGAGATTGTGTGATAGGGCTGTGCTGAAGCGTGGTGATAGGGCTGTACTGAAGCATGGTGATAGGGCTGTGCTGAAGCGTGGTGATAGGGCTGTGCTGAAGCGTGGTGATAGGGTTGTGCTGAAGCGTGGTGATAGGGCTGTACTGAAGCGTGGTGATAGGGCTGTACTGAAGCATGGTGATAGGGCTGTACTGAAGCATGGTGATAGGGCTGTACTGAAGCATGGTGATAGGGTTGTACTGAAGCATGGTGATAGGGCTGTACTGAAGCATGGTGATAGGGCTGTGCTGAAGCATGGTGATAGGGCTGTACTGAAGCATGGTGATAGGGCTGTACTGAAGCATGGTGATAGGGCTGTGCTGAAGCATGGTGATAGGGCTGTGCTGAAGCATGGTGATAGGGCTGTACTGAAGTGTGGTGATAGGGCTGTGCTGAAGCATGGTGATAGGGCTGTACTGAAGCATGGTGATAGGGCTGTGCTGAAGCATGGTGATAGGGCTGTACTGAAGCATGGTGATAGGGCTGTACTGAAGCATGGTGATAGGGCTGTGCTGAAGCATGGTGATAGGGCTGTACTGAAGTGTGGTGATAGGGTTGTACTGAAGCATGGTGATAGGGCTGTACTGAAGTGTGGTGATAGGGCTGTACTGAAGCATGGTGATAGGGCTGTACTGAAGCATGGTGATAGGGCTGTGCTGAAGCATGGTGATAGGGCTGTACTGAAGCATGGTGATAGGGCTGTACTGAAGCATGGTGATAGGGCTGTGCTGAAGCATGGTGATAGGACTGTGCTGAAGCGTGGTGATAGGGCTGTACTGAAGCATGGTGATAGGGCTGTACTGAAGCATGGTGATAGGGCTGTACTGAAGCATGGTGATAGGGCTGTACTGAAGCGTGGTGATAGGACTGTGCTGAAGCGTGGTGATAGGGCTGTACTGAAGCATGGTGATAGGGCTGTGCTGAAGCGTGGTGATAGGGCTGTGCTGAAGCATGGTGATAGGGCTGTGCTGAAGCGTGATGATAGGGTTGTGCTGAAGCGTGGTGATAGGGCTGTGCTGAAGCGTGGTGATACTGATAGGGCTGTACTGAAGCGTGGTGATAGGGCTGTACTGAAGCATGGTGATAGGGCTGTACTGAAGCGTGGTGATAGGGCTGTGCTGAAGCATGGTGATAGGGCTGTGCTGAAGTGTGGTCATAGGGCTGTGCTGAAGCGTGGTGATAGGGCTGTACTGAAGCGTGGTGATAGGGCTGTACTGAAGCATGGTGATAGGGCTGTGCTGAAGCGTGGTGATAGGGCTGTGCTGAAGCATGGTGATAGGGCTGTGCTGAAGCATGGTGATAGGGCTGTACTGAAGCATGGTGATAGGGCTGTACTGAAGCGTGGTATAGGGCTGTACTGAAGCGTGGTCATAGGGCTGTGCTGAAGCATGGTCATAGGGCTGTGCTGAAGCATGGTCATAGGGCTGTGCTGAAGCGTGGTGATAGGGCTGTACTGAAGCGTGGATACAATTGTGGTACTGGTCATTGCGTGATAGGGCTGTACTGAAGCGTGGTGATAGGGCTGTACTGAAGCGTGGTGATAGGGCTGTACTGAAGCGTGGTGATAGGGCTGTACTGAAGCGTGGATACAGACAATTGTGGTACTGGTCATTGCGTGATAGGGCTGTACTGAAGCGTGGATACAGACAATTGTGGTACTGGTCATTGCGTGATAGGGTTGTACTGAAGCGTGGTGATAGGGCTGTACTGAAGCGTGGATACAGACAATTGTGGTACTGGTCATTGCGTGATACGACTGTACTGAAGCGTGGATACAGACAATTGTGGTACTGGTCAGGAGATTTGATCAACATCCTCAGTGATGCATTTGTGAATTGGATGAGTTTCGAATGTGTGGTCTTTCCAGTGAGCCCATAGCACTCTCAGCTCTAGGAGCTGGTTGGGAACAAAAAATCCCTGAATGATTTTGACAGAAGTGATTAGATCTGACCCCACAACTCTCCAGTAGACAGCCTGTAGTGCAGACTTGTGTTCCATGGCGACTGGTGTTTATGGAGTGTGTTGATATGTTTATACCTGTCAGTGCATGGACATGTGTTGATATGTTTATACCTGTCAGTGTATGGACGTGTGTTGATATGTTTATACCTGTCAGTGCATGGACGTGTGTTGATATGTTTATACCTGTCAGTGCATGGACGTGTGTTGATATGTTTATACCTGTCAGTGTATGGACGTGTGTTGATATGTTTATACCTGTCAGTGTATGGACGTGTGTTGATATGTTTATACATGTCAGTGCATGGATGTGTGTTGATATGTTTATAACTGTCAGTGCATGGACGTGTGTTGATATTTTTATACCTGTCAGTGCATGGACGTGTGTTGATATGTTTATACCTGTCAGTGCATGGACGTGTGTTGATATGTTTATACCTGTCAGTGCATGGACGTGTGTTGATATGTTTATACATGTCAGTGCATGGATGTGTGTTGATATGTTTATACCTGTCAGTGCATGGACGTGTATTGATATGTTTATGCCTGTCAGTGCATGGACGTGTATTGATATGTTTATACATGTCAGTGCATGGACGTGTGTTGATATGTTTATACCTGTCAGTGCATGGATGTGTGTTGATATGTTTATACCTGTCAGTGCATGGACGTGTATTGATATGTTTATGCCTGTCAGTGCATGGATGTGTGTTATGTTTATACCTGTCAGTGCATGGACGTGTGTTATGTTTATACCTGTCAGTGCATGGACGTGTGTTGATATGTTTATACCTGTCAGTGTAGACTTGTGTTCCATGGTGACTGGTGTTCATGGATGTGTGTTGACATGTTTATCCATGTCAGTGTATGGACGTGTGTTGATATGTTTATACATGTCAGTGCATGGACGTGTGTTATGTTTATCCAAGTCAGTGCATGGACATGCCAGCATACATGTAAAATTTGTTTTCTCTGTCATGGTAGTGTGTGATGGTGTGGCCATGAATGCTTGTATTGGTGTGTTTGCATGTCTGTATGCTTGTGTATCTGTGAGCATGTGTGTGCCCGCAAGTTGTGTGTGTGTGTCTGTGTGTGCGTTTGTGTGCATGTCCATGTGTGTGTGTGTGTGTGTGTGTGTGTGTGTGTGTGTGTGTGTGTGTGTGTGTGTGTGTGTGTGTGTGTGTGTGTGCAGTTTTATGTGTGTAATATTAAAGTCATCATTAGGTGCCTTGCCACATGGCGTTGGCGATTATGGACTTCCATCTGTCTCTATCTCTTGTTGCCTCAAGCATCTCTTCCACCCTCCTTGTCCTCAGCCACTCTGCGAGTCCGTCTAGTATCTTCTCCCTGGGTCAACCCAGTGCTCTCCTTCCCTCCAGCTTTCCCGTTGTGACCAGGTGTTCCAATTTCCCTTTCCTCACAAAATGGCCTATGAATGTTGCTTGTCTTTTCCTAATCTTCCTTATGAATGATCAACTTGTGTCTGCCTCCATCAAGACTGTCTCGTTTGTTTTCTTTGCTGTCCATGGAACTCAACATCCTTCTTAGAAACCACATCTCGGCTGCCTCAATCTTGTTCTGGCTTTGCTTGTTGACTATCCACGCCTCGCAACCATACAACAGTATTGGTTCTATATAACATTCAAGAACTCTCTTCCTGATGTTAATTGATAGGCATTTGTTGGTAAGAATGCTTTCCATCTACTTTAATGTTGTTTTGGCTTGGCCGATTCTGCCGGCTATTTCTGATGTGCATCTGCCGTCTGGTGAAATGATCGTTCCCAGGTATTCAAATTTATCAACCTGTCTCAAGGTTGTGCCTTTGCTGTTATTTTGCATGAGGATATTTCATGTTTTTTACTGATCACTATGACTTCAGTCTTCCTGCTGTTTAGTTCCAACCCCCATACCTTTGCTTTCTATTTCAAATATATTCACAAGGTTTTGTAGGTCCCTTTCACTTTCTGTAATTAGCACAGTGTCATCTGTGTATCGAATGTTGTTTATCATTTTTCCTCCAAGCTTTAATCCAGGGTCTTCCTCTAGGTTTCTCGTGATGTTTTCGCTGTAAAGTGAAAACAGATCTGGTGACAAAACACAACCCTGTCTGACTCCTCTTTTGATGTTTTGGAAAGAGCTTATATCGTTTTTTTATTCTCATTGCAGCTGTTTGTTCCCAATACATATTTCTGATTATTCGTAGATCTTTTCCATCAATATTGAGTCTTTCTAGTTGGTTGATCAATTCTTCATGTCTTACCCGATCGAAAGCCTTGGTATTGTCAACAAAGCATAAATGTAAATCTTTGTTCAACTCGATTGACCTCTCTATGATAGTTCCTAGGATGTATATCACTATATGGCATTAATAGTTCCTTTCCCTTCCACAAATCCACACTGTTCATCTGCTATTTCTGTTTTGATTCTATTCCTTGTCCTCATCATGATTATTCTTAATAGGATCTTGGTTACATGACTCGTCCAACTGATCGTGCGATGGAGTTCGCATTCTATAGCCCCTGTCTTCTTTGAAAGTGCAATGAAAATTGATTTTGACATATCTTTAGGGATTTTTCCAGTGTCGTAAATTTTATTTAGGAGGACTGTTATTTTTCTATACCAAATTCCTCCAGGGCTTCAATCATCTCTGTGGTAATGTTGTCTGGTCCTGGGGCTTTTCCTGGTTTCATCTTTTTCAGTGCTGCTGTAACTTCATCTTTCATTATGGGTGGTCCTTCAAAGTTCTTTCTTATAATGTGTTCTGCATTTCTGTCATCTTCAAAAAGGTCTTTAATGTACTGTCCCCATCTGACTAATATTTTGTCTTTTTCCATGAGAATCGTACCATCTTTCGATTTTAAGCAACCATGAATATTAAAGTATTGTCTGTCTGTGTCTTCAGAGAACTGGAGAGCAAGTATGGCATCCACTGCAATATGACGCTTATTTTCAGCTTTTATCAGGTATTATAGTTTAATTGATTTTGCTTGTCTTCTTTTTTTTCTTTCTTTTCTTTTAGCAGTCTAGACCACTTATACAGCATAGAAAGTTAAAAGGCTGATCAAACTATACCAGTATATTTCCACAACTTTAAGTATTATGCTTGAACTTGTCCTACTTCAAATGAATTTTATATTATACAGCATAGATTCTTTGCTATGGTAGACATATGACATCTTGTCTAATGGAGTAAACCCTTACAGAAAAAAAAAACACCACTGCCTTGTGGTTATCTCTGGAGAGAATAAGGCTAAGGGAGTAAACCCTGACAAAAATGACCCCCACTGCCTTGTGGGTTGTTGTGGGAACGACGAAGGCTAGTGGAGAGTCCACACAAAAACTGATAGAAGGCAACGGGAAGCCACTTTCGTGTAGTCCCAAGTTTATCATGGCCAGCCAAATCATGAAAAAGGATAATGCCGTAAATAGAGACTCCTGTGGAGCACCTTCGTCTGGTAGGGACTGTCATGCCATGCAGGTGACACCTGCCCATCAGCAAGCTACTGCCATCAAGTTTAAAAGTGTCAAAATTGCAACATGGAATGTCGGGACTTTCCTGATAATATGATTTGATAATATAAGTTAATATTTGACAAAATGGCATGCTTCTGGTAAATGTGCTGTCAGTTTCGTGAAAAGTCATAACAAATCTCATAACGAAAAAGAGTTAAGTATTTGAGATAGCCAAGGATCAATGCAAATCACAGGATATTACAGTAATAATGGGAGATTTTAATGCAGAAAGTGTGTGTGTGTGTGTGTGTGTGTGTGTGTGTGTGTGTGTGTGTGTGTGTGTGTGTGTGTGTGTGTGTGTGTGTGTGTGTGTGTGTGTGGTGTATGTGTGTGTGTTGGTGTGTGTGCTAAAGTGGGACAGGAGAGGGTGGCACACAAAATGAAAGGGGAGAGAAACTTGTGGAATGGGCACAGATGAATGAGTTCATAGTAGGAAACACCTGGTTTGAGCAGCCTAACAGAAGACAGTGGACATGGATGAGTCCAGGAGATAATACTAAAAATGAAATTGATTACATCCTGATAAATAAAAGATTTAGAAATTCTTTACTGTCAGCAAAAACACTACCAGGAGCAGACTGCAACAGTGACCACAATCCTGTAGTGGGAAAATTTAGGCTGAAGCTAAAGAAAAGAAAACACACCAAAAGTAACATCAAACAAAAATTTTGACTTTTAAAGACAGTTGAAGCGACCTATGAAAAATGTCATGTACATATTCAAAACAAATTCAGTGTTCTGGAGGATGTTGGTGACAGTGAGGAACAATGGACAAAGTTGAGAAACTCAAATGAAGCTTGTCAAGAAATCCCTAGAGTTGAAAGAAAAGCAGAAGAGAACTGGATGACAAAAGAAATTACTGGCTTGATGGAAGAATGGAGGAAGGCAAAGGGAAAAGAGGAAGAATATAAGAGGATAAACAGGGAAATCAGGAACATGTACAATGAATCACAGAAGCTTGGCTGGAAACAAAGTGCAAAGAAATAGAAGACCGACACAAAACAGATCCTCAAAGTATGTACAGAAACATTGAAGAAATTGCCCACAGGAAAAAGACGTGCTTATCAACTGGTTGCTTAAAATCAAAAGATGGTATGCTTATCATGGAAAAAGACAAAATATTAGAGAGATGGGGAGAGTACATTTTTAACGGTGACAGAAATGAAGAACACATTATAAGAAAGAACGTTGAAGGACCACCCATAATGAAAGATGAAGTTACAGTTACAGCAACATTGAAAAAGATGAAACCAGGAAAAGCCCCAGGACCAGACAACATTACTACAGAGATAATTGAAGACCTGGAGGAATTTGGTATTGAAAAAATAAGTCCTCGTAATTGAAATTCATGACCCCCGTAAAAATCCCTGAAGTTTTGTCAAAATCAATTTTCATTGCACTTCCAAGAAAACAGGGGCTATAGAATGGAACTCCATCGTACAATCAGCTTGATGAGTCATGTAACAAAAATCTGTGAAAAGTAATCATGATGAGGACAAGGACCAGAATCAGAAGAAAAATAACAGAAGAACAGTGTGGATTTGTCAAAGGGAAAGGAAGTATTAATGCCACATACATCCTAAGAACTATCATAGAGAGGTTAAAGTTGAGTAATAAGGCTTTTGATCGGATAAGACATGAAGAATTAATCAACCAACTAGAAAGACTCAATATTGATTTGTTTTCACTTTACAGTGAAGCCATCAAGAGAAACATAGAAGAATTCCCTGGAAACATTTGTTTTGTAGATGACACCGTGCTAATTACAGAAAATGAAAAAAGACCTACAAAACCTTGTGCATGTAATAGAAATAGAAAGCAAAAATAAAGGGTTGGAGCTAAATAGCAAGAAGACTGAAGTCATGGTAATCAGTAAAAAGCAAGAAATCCCCTCATTCAAAATAACAGCAAATGGCACAACCATGAGACAGGTTGATAAGTTTAAATATCTGGGAACGGTCATCTCACCACATGGCAGATGCACATCAGAAATAACCAGCAGAATTGGCCAAGCCAAAAAAAACAGCTTTCACGAAGATGAAAAGCGTTCTTGCCAACTTTATGACCATTGTTTTGTGAAATTATAATAGGCACAATCTTCTTATAATTTACACATATATCAGCCTAAACGAATATTATCCATCAAGGAATTTCACTTACTTTTTGTTAGGCCTGATCGGTTCAGCGAACCCTCGTATGGCTGAAACAAGAAAACTCTCAGCATGTTCTTGCCAACAAATGCCTATTAATTAATGTCAGGAAGAGAGTTCTTGAATGTTATATAGAACCGATACTGAAGTACAGTTGTGAGGTGGACAGTTAACACACAAAAGTCAGAACGAAATTGAGGCAGCTGAAATGTGGTTTCTAAGAAGAATGTTGAGAGTGCCATGGAAAGCAAAAAAAAACAAAAACAAATGAGAAAGTCTTGAAGGAGGCAGACACAAGAAGATCATTAATAAAGAAGATTAGCAAAAGACGAGCAACATTTTTACATTTTATGAAGAAAGGGGAATCAGAGCACCTGGTCACAACGGGAAAGCTGGAGGAAAAGAGAACACGAGGTAGACCCAGGGAGAAAATATTTGACAGACTTGCAGGGTGACTGAAGACAGAGAGGGCGGGAGATATACTTGCTGCAACGGGGGATAGATCTGTATGGAGGGCCATGATCGCCAATGCCATACAGCAGGGCACATGATGATGATGATGATGATGACGACTTGTGAAGGGTTATATGTAGTCAGTTGAGAAATTCTTTCTCATACAATTTAAGCAGAATCATCAAATAATCATTTGTTGATACTGAAAAAAAATATGTATATATTGCAGCATACTGTAGACAGAAACCTAAACATTAGAGAATATAATTCACACATGATTTACTAAAGTCCAAACTTTGAACAGATAACAAACAAAATTCCTAACACCGGAGCATTTCACAAACAGAAATCAAAACAAACATTGAAGATACCACAGATAAAAATGTCAACATTAGAGGATACCAGTACCTCCAAGACTTTGCCAGATAATTGCTGGCAAATGTAGGTGGAGCGCATATGGAACTGTCTGAGCACAATGGATCTCTGGAACAAACTCCAGACAGTCCTGATGTTCAGTGTCAGAGGCAAACATTGGATCACTTGACAAGGTTACAAAACTGAACCACTGTACAAACAAATTGCCAAACATCAGAGCATGTCACAGAATTCAAACACAGGAGCTTATTACAAATTACCAACAGAATCCTTAACACTGGAGCTTACAAGAAACAAAATCTCACACAGCTCAGGAACAGAATTATGTAGCACAGCCTTAACAAGACTGGAATCAAACATCACACAGGAAAATATGGCTTCACTGCTATAAGGTCAAGAATGGAGTGTGTCCATCACTAGACCAGTGGCAATTTGTTGCAGGCTGTGGCTTGTGGCGAAGCAGGAGCTACTCTCATATCTCCCTTTGTCGGCCGAATCTATGATTGGTTTGTCAAAAACACTGAACAGAAGACTTTTGATTCATTGGATGATCCAGGTGAGAATATTTGTAGTACATTTGATGTTGAACCGCAGGTTTTGATGTTATATTCCACATACATTTTTTTTAAAGGGGTGTGTGTGTGTGTGTGTGTGTGTGTGTGTGTGTGTGTGTGTGTGTGTGTGTGTGTGTGTTGTGTGTGTGTGTGTGTGTTGTGTGTGTGAATGTTAGTGATGTTTTATTCTGCCATATTTTATCAAATATAATGATTGTTAATTATAGTCCGGTAAGGATTACTTTACATATATAGTTTAATTAACCCCTGGACTGCTGTGCTGTCTGAACTAGGCCTATGACCCAGTGCTGTCTGGGGCATAGCTGATTGCACATACATGCACAAAATCATCACTGACAGGACACAGACACGAAGTTTGATGTGCCTACATTTTCTTTTGTTTTCATGTTTTTTGTACATGTTTTTGTAGCCTGTAGAAGACCCAAATGTCAGAACTGTTAGGTGTTTTGTTTTCTGTGTTTATGTGAACAGTGTCCTGTCATAAGGTGTTTTGTTTTCTGTGTTTATGTGAACAGTGTCCTGTCATAAGGTGTTGGTGTTATTGTGTTTATGTGAACAGTGTCCTGTCATAAGGTGTTGGTGTTATTGTGTTTATGTGAACAGTGTCCAGTCATAAGGTGTTGGTGTTATTGTGTTTATGTGAACAGTGTCCAGTCATAAGGTGTTGGTGTCTATTGTGTTTATGTGAACAGTGTCCTGTCATAAGGTGTTGGTGTTATTGTGTTTATGTGAACAGTGTCCAGTCATAAGGTGTGGTTTTATTGTGTTTATGTGAACAGTGTCCTGTCATAAGGTGTTGGTGTCTATCATGTTTATGTGAACAGTGTCCTGTCATAAGGTGTTGGTGTCTATCATGTTTATGTGAACAGTGTCCTGTCATAAGGTGTTGGTGTTATTGTGTTTATGTGAACAGTGTCCAGTCATAAGGTGTTGGTGTTATTGTGTTTATGTGAACAGTGTCCTGTCATAAGGTGTTGGTGTCTATCATGTTTATGTGAACAGTGTCCAGTCATAAGGTGTTGGTGTTATTGTGTTTATGTCAACAGTGTCCAGTCATAAGGTGTTGGTGTTATTGTGTTTATGTGAACAGTGTCCAGTCATAAGGTGTTGGTGTTATTGTGTTTATGTGAACAGTGTCCTGTCATAAGGTGTTGGTGTTATTGTGTTTATGTGAACAGTGTCCAGTCATAAGGTGTTGGTGTCTATTGTGTTTATGTGAACAGTGTCCAGTCGCAAGATGTTGGTGTCTATTGTGTTTATGTGAACAGTGTCCAGTCATAAGGTGTTGGTGTTATTGTGTTTATGTGAACAGTGTCCTGTCATAAGGTGTTGGTGTCTATTGTGTTTATGTGAACAGTGCCTGTCATAAGGTGTTGGTGTTATTGTGTTTATGTGAACAGTGTCCTGTCATAAGGTGTTGGTGTCTATTGTGTTTATGTGAACAGTGTCCAGTCATAAGGTGTTGGTGTTATTGTGTTTATGTGAACAGTGTTTTGTCATAAGGTGTGGTGTTATTGTGTTTATGTGAACAGTGTTTTGTCATAAGGTGTTGGTGTTATTGTGTTTATGTGAACAGTGTCCAGTCATAAGGTGTTGGTGTCTATTGTGTTTATGTGAACAGTGTCCAGTCACAAGATGTTGGTGTTTTGTGCAGCGTTAACATGTGTTTGCCACAGAATGACAAGTGGACAGATTGTCATTTTTGCCATTTTTGAAGACAAATAGCACAGAGTTCTAAAAAAAATCAGGCTTAATTTACATATAGAATACAATAACTGTATCAATTTTTGTACATACGAGATGCATACTTCTGAAGAAATGTGGGTACAAATATGGCCAATTCACCAAACTGCGAAAAACACCCATTTTTACAGTATTTCAAACAGCAGTATCTCAAAAACCATTAGAGCTATGAGTGAGATATTTTGCATTTATATTAACTTTATTGTTACCTTTTAGAAAATTTGAAAATTCTGAATATATTTTCAAATTACAAAAATGGCTGGACTTACCTAGTATAGGTGTTGTCAATGTGACCTGGATTTACAACTGTGTACCTGTACTGTGTATGTATAGGTGTTGTCAGTGTACCTGTACTGTGTACCTGTACTGTGTATGTATATGTATTGTCAGTGTACCTGTACTGTGTGTGTATAGGTGTTGTCAGTGTGACCAGGATTTACAACTGTGTAGCTGAACTGTGTATGTATAGATGTTGTCAGTGTACCTGTACTGTGTGTGTATAGGTGTTGTCAGTGTACCTGTACTGTGTACCTGTACTGTGTGTGTATAGGTGTTGTCAGTGTTGTGTACCTGTACTGTGTGTGTATAGGTGTTGTCAGTGTGACCAGGATTTACAACTGTACCTGTACTGTGTGTATAGGTGTTGTCAGTGTAACCAGGATTTACAACTGTGTACCTGTACTGTGTGTGTATAGGTGTGTTATCAGTGTACCTGGACTGTGTGTGTATAGATGTTGTCAGTGTACCTGTACTGTGTGTGTATAGGTGTTGTCAGTGTACCTGTACTGTGTGTATAGGTGTTGTCAGTGTGACCAGGATTTACAACTGTACCTGTACTGTGTGTGTATACTCAGACTCAGACTATTTATTAACCAATGAATTAACAAAGGAATTTGATTTGGTTTTGCGTAACACACTCCCGCCATGCATACAAGACATGTGACAACATGAACAATACATAATATGAAAAATACTTGATCAAAAACACTTCAGGTACTCACACATGCCTGGGCGTGCACACCCACCCGTGCATCAAAAACAATATATAATCATACAGATAATAATGCTTGTAAACAAGACATGAAATTTGCTAGTATGATATAAATATAACTTGACAGAAAACATCAACAGATGAGCAGCCCTTACACTCAGAAAGGAGGAGGGAATAACTAAGGAGGGGGAGGGTGGTGGGGAGGGGGGGCCGGGGAAGAAGAGAGTAGAAAGCAGAAGCAGGGGTGTCAGATAAAAGGAGCAATGGATGAAGAAGACAGTGTCACAAATCATTCATCATCTTTACAGCAGTGGGGAAAAAGCTGTGCTTCAATCGGTTGGATTTACACTTAATACTGCGGAATCTTTTGCCGGAAGGAAGAAGTTGGAACAGAGGGTTGGCTGGGTGTTGTCAGTGTACACTGTGTACCTGTACTGTGTGTGTATAGGTGTTGTCAGTGTGACCAGGATTTACAACTGTGTACCTGTACTGTGTGTATAGGTGTTGTCAGTGTAACCAGGATTTACAACTGTGTAGCCGTACTGTATGTATATAGGTGTTGTCAGTGTGACCAGGATTTACAACTGTACCTGTACAGTGTGTATAGGTGTTGTCAGTGTAACCAGGATTTACAACTGTGTACCTGTACTGTGTGTGTATAGGTGTAGTCAGTGTACCTGTACTGTGTGTGTATAGATGTTGTCAATGTACCTGTACTGTGTGTGTATAGGTGTTGTCAGTGTACCTGTACTGTGTGTGTATAGGTGTTGTCAGTGTGACCAGGATTTACAACTGTACCTGTACTGTGTACCTGTACTGTATGTATAGGTGTTGTCAGTGTACCTGTACTGTGTGTATAGGTGTTGTCAGTGTGACCAGGATTTACAACTGTGTACCTGTACTGTATGTATAGGTGTTGTACAGTGTACCTGTACTGTGTAGCTGTAACTGTGTATGTATAGGTGTTGTCAGTGTGACCAGGTTTACATACACTGTGTACCTGTACTGTGTGTATAGGTGTTGTCAGTGTGACCAGGATTTACAACTGTGTACCTGTACTGTGTGTGTATAGGTGTTGTCAGTGTACCTGTACTGTGTACCTGTACTGTGTGTGTATAGGTGTTGTCAGTGTACCTGTACTGTGTGTGTATAGGTGTTGTCAGTGTAACCAAAACTTACAACTGTGTAGCTGTACTGTGTGTGTAGGTGTTGTCAGTGTAACCAGGATTTACAGCTGTGTACCTGTACTGTGTACCTGTACTGTGTGTGTATAGGTGGTGTCAGTGTACCTGTACTGTGTGTGTAGGTGTTGTCAGTGTACCTGTACTGTGTGTGTAGGTGTTGTCAGTGTACCTGTACTGTGTATATAGGTGGTGTCAGTGTACCTGTACTGTGTGTGTAGGTGGTGTCAGTGTACCTGTACTGTGTGTGTAGGTGGTGTCAGTGTACCTGTACTGTGTATATAGGTGGTGTCAGTGTACCTGTACTGTGTGTGTAGGTGTTGTCAGTGTACCTGTACTGTGTGTGTAGGTGGTGTCAGTGTACCTGTACTGTGTATATAGGTGGCGTCAGTGTACCTGTACTGTGTGTGTAGGTGTTGTCAGTGTACCTGTACTGTGTGTGTATAGGTGTTGTCAGTGTAACCAGGATTTACAACTGTGTACCTGTGCTGTGTACCTGTACTGTGTGTGTATAGGTGTTGTCAGCGTAACCAGGATTTACAACTGTGTGCCTGTACTGTGTACCTGTACTGTATGTATAGGTGTTGTCAGTGTACCTGTACTGTGTGTATAGGTGTTGTCAGTGTAACCAGGATTTACAACTGTACCTGTACTGTGTGTGTAGGTATTGTCAGTGTAACCAGGATTTACAACTGTACCTGTATTGTGTGTGTAGGTGTTGTCAGTGTAACCAAGATTTACAACTACTACAAGAAATTTGGCCTTCAGACGGTGGTTATGGGCGCCTCCTTCCGCAACACTGGACAGATTACGGGACTTGCTGGCTGTGATCTTTTAACTATTTCGTAAGTTTGCTTGGGGTTTGAACTTAGGCCTTCTTCTTGTGATCTCTTGTCTGATACTTGTCAGTGAATGGGCACAGGCGTGTGTATGTGTGTGTGTATGTGTGTGTGTGTGTATATGTGTGTGTGTGTGTCTGTATTTGTGTGTGTGTCTGTATGTGTTGTGTGTGTGTGTCTGTGTGTGTGTGTGTCTGTATGTGTGTGTGTGTGTGTGTCTCTGTGTGTGTCTGTATGTGTGTGTGTGTGTGTCTGTGTGTGTGTGTCTGTATATGTGTGTGTGTATGTGTCCGTATGTGTGTGTGTCTGTGTGTGTGTATGGGTGTATGTGTGTGTGTGTGTCTGTATGTGTGTGTGTGTCTCTGTCTATGTGTGTGTGTGTGTGTGTGTGTGTGTGTGTGTGTGTTATGTGTGTGTGTGTGTGTTCAATGCTTGCTGAGAGAAGGCAGAAGCGAGCTGTGACAGAAGTGGGATGGTGTGTGGCTGTTACAGGGATTGCATAGGATGGTGTGTGGCTGTTACAGGGATTGCATAGGATGGTGTGTGGCTGTTACAGGGATTGCATAGGATGGTGTGTGGCTGTTACAGGGATTGCATAGGATGGTGTGTGGCTGTTACAGGATTGCTAGGATGGTGTGCTGTTACAGGGATTGATAGATGGTGTGTGGCTGTTACAGGGATTGCATAGGATGGTGTGTGGCTGTTACAGGGATTGCATAGGATGGTGTGTGGCTGTTACAGGGATTGCATAGGATGGTGTGTGGTGTTACAGGGATTGCATAGGATGGTGTGTGGCTGTTACAGGGATTGCATAGGATGGTGTGTGGCTGTTACAGGGATTGCATAGGATGGTGTGTGGCTGTTACAGGGATTGCATAACATCAAGTTTTACCTTTCGCTGGAGGGATATTATTTTCTACTTGTGGACACTCTGAGCTCAATTGGGGCTGAACATTTTTCTGCCTTCTCTATCAGTTCAACTGATTTTGTTTTTTTGCATCTCTGGGAAATAAAAAATCTCCTGACAAAAGAAAAGGGGGAACATTTTGAGAAAGAAAAGCTATGAAACAATTTTGGTAACACAAACCTCTATCAGAAATATTTGCAAATGGTATAATTCTCATTTTGCTGTCATATTTCAACATGGTGTCGATTTGTCAAAATGAGAGGTTACCCCCAACACAGAACAAACAGGATGCAAACCACTGGAACATTAAATGGCTGCAAAAGGTGTGTAATCGCAGGGCTGGATGCATAATAAGAAAAAAAACAAAGACATGTAATGGGAAGTATAGACATGTAATGGGAAGTGTTTTGCGGACCATATCAGAAACGCTGAAAGAAGTCTACTGTGGCAGTTGTGGCTTCATCTCAATTTCATGTATTTGAAATCACTTTGAGTGTACCATTCACCATCCTCTCTCCTTCTTCTTCTCACTTTGAGTGTACCATTCACCATCCTCTCTCCTTCTCCTCTAACTTTGAGTGTACCATTCACCATCCTCTCTCCTTCTCCTCTCACTTTGAGTGTACCATTCACCATCCCCTGTCCTTCTCTCACTTTGAGTGTACCATTCACCATCCTCTCTCCTTCTCTAACTTTGAGTGTACCATTCACCATCCCCTCTCCTTCTCCTCTCACTTTGAGTGTACCATTCACCATCCTCTCTCCTTCTTCTCTCACTTTGAGTGTACCATTCACCATCCCCTCTCCTTCTCCTCTCACTTTGAGTGTACCATTCACCATCCTCTCCTCCTCTCACTTTGAGTGTACCATTCACCATCCTTTCTCCTTCTCCTCTCACTTTGAGTGTACCATTCACCATCCTCTCTCCTTCTCTCACTTTGAGTGTACCATTCACCATCCTCTCTCCTTCTCCTCTCACTTTGAGTGTACCATTCACCATCCTCTCTCCTTCTCCTCTCACTTTGAGTGTACCATTCACCATCCCCTCTCCTCTCACTTTGAGTGTACCATTCACCATCCTCTCTCCTTCTCTCACTTTGAGTGTACCATTCACCATCCTCTCTCCTTCTCCTCTCACTTTGAGTGTACCATTCACCATCCCCTCTCCTTCTCTCACTTTGAGTGTACCATTCACCATCCTCTCTCCTTCTCCTCTCACTTTGAGTGTACCATTCACCATCCTCTCTCCTTCTCTCACTTTGAGTGTACCATTCACCATCCTCTCTCCTTCTCTCACTTTGAGTGTACCATTCACCATCCTCTCTCCTTCTCTCACTTTGAGTGTACCATTCACCATCCTCTCTCCTTCTCCTCTCACTTTGAGTGTACCATTCACCATCCCCTCTCCTCTCACTTTGAGTGTACCATTCACCATCCTCTCTCCTTCTCTCACTTTGAGTGTACCATTCACCATCCTCTCTCCTTCTCTCACTTTGAGTGTACCATTCACCATCCTCTCTCCTTCTCCTCTCACTTTGAGTGTACCATTCACCATCCTCTCTCCTTCTCCTCTCACTTTGAGTGTACCATTCACCATCCTCTCTCCTTCTCCTCTCACTTTGAGTGTACCATTCACCATCCTCTCTTCTCCTCTCACTTTGAGTGTACCATTCACCATCCTCTCTCCTTCTCTCACTTTGAGTGTACCATTCACCATCCTCTCTCCTCTCACTTTGAGTGTACCATTCACCATCCTCTCTCCTTCTCCTCTCACTTTGAGTGTACCATTCACCATCCTCTCTCCTTCTCTAACTTTGAGTGTACCATTTACCATCCTCTCTCCTTCTCCTCTAACTTTGAGTGTACCATTCACCATCCTCTCTCCTTCTCCTCTCACTTTGAGTGTACCATTCACCATCCTCTCTCCTTCTCCTCTCACTTTGAGTGTACCATTCACCATCCTCTCTCCTTCTCCTCTAACTTTGAGTGTACCATTCACCATCCCCTCTCCTTCTCCTCTCACTTTGAGTGTACCATTCACCATCCTCTCTCCTTCTCCTCTCACTTTGAGTGTACCATTCACCATCCTCTCTCCTCTCACTTTGAGTGTACCATTCACCATCCCCTCTCCTTCTCCTCTCACTCTCCTTTCTTTCCCTCTCCCCGCATCCCGTCCGCTCTGTCTCTTGTTATAGCTCGTGCACACAGAGCTACACAAGCATGCCTGTTTGTGACAATGACACATACACATGAAGGCATGTATACACACACACAGTCACACACACACACACACACACACACACACACACACACACACACACACACACACACACACACACACACACACACACATGCACACAGAATCACATATAAACACACACACACACAGACACACACACACACTCACACTCACACGCGCACTCGCATATGCACGCACGCACACACGCACACACAAAGTGTGTCTGTCTTTGGCCAATAGAACTTTGAAATGGACAAAGTAGTTTTGTTTGAAAGGAAATTTTTGACTAAAGTAGAAGACTCGGCTGAAAACAAGCCAATTTCCTCTATTTATTGTATATAAATCATATTAGCTCACTCTGTACGTATTGTATATAAATCATATTAGCTCACTCTGTACATATTGTATATAAATCATAGTAGCTCACTCTGTACATATTGTATATAAATCATAGTAGCTCACTCTCTACGTATTGTATATAAATCATAGTAGCTCACTCTCTACGTATTGTATATAAATCATATTAGCTCACTCTCTACGTATTGTTATAAATCGTATTTGCTCACTCTCTATGTATTGTGTATATATCATAGTAGCTCACTCTCTAGTATTGTATATATATCATAGTAGCTCACTCTCTATGTATTGTATATATATCATAGTAGCTCACTCTCTATGTATTGTATATATATCATAGTAGCTCACTCTGTACGTATTGTATATAAATCATAGTAGCTCATCTCTATGTATTGTGTATATATCATAGTAGCTCATCGTACTGCTATTGCTACTCTCTAGTATGTATATAAATCATAGTAGCTCACTCTCTATGTATTGTATATAAATCATAGTAGCTCACTCTCTATGTATTGTATATAATCATAGTAGCTCACTCTTATGTATTGTATATAATCATAGTAGCTCACTCTCTATGTATTGTATATAAATCATAGTAGCTCACTCTCTATGTATTGTATATAAATCATAGTAGCTCACTCTCTATTAATATTATATAAATCATAGTAGCTCGCTCTCTACGTATTGTATATATATCATAGTAGCTCACTCTCTATGTATTGTATATAAATCATAGTAGCTCACTCTCTATTATTATAAAATCATAGTAGCTCACTCTCTATGTATTAGTAATATAAATCATAGTAGCTCACTCTCTATTATATAAATCATAGTACCTCACTATGTATTGTATATAAATCATAGTAGCTCACTCTCTATTATATAAATCATAGTAGCTCACTCTCTATGTATTGTATATAAATCATAGTAGCTCACTCTCTACATATTGTATATAAATCATATTTACTCACTCTCTATGTATTGTATATAAATCTATTTGCTCACTCTGTATGTATTGTATATAAAATCATAGTAGCTCACTCTCTATGTATTGTATATAAATCATAGTAGCTCACTCTCTATGTATTGTGTATATATCATAGTAGCTCACTCTGTACGTATTGTATATAAATCATAGTAGCTCACTCTCTATGTATTGTATATATATCATAGTAGCTCACTCTGTACGTATTGTATATATCATAGTAGCTGACTCTCTATGTATTGTATATATATCATAGTAGGCTCACTCTCTACGTATTGTATATAAATCATAGTAGCTCACTCTGTATGTATTGTATATAAATCGTATTTGCTCACTCTCTATGTATTGTATATAAATCATAGTAGCTCACTCTGTACGTATTGTATATAAATCATATTAGCTCACTCTCTACGTATTGTATATAAATCGTATTTGCTCACTCTCTATGTATTGTATATAAATCATAGTAGCTCACTCTCTATGTATTGTATATAAATCATAGTAGCTCACTCTGTACGTATTGTATATAAATCGTATTTGCTCACTCTCTATGTATTGTATATAAATCATAGTAGCTCACTCTCTATTATATAAATCATAGTAGCTCACTCTCTACGTATTGTATATAAATCATAGTAGCTCACTCTCTATGTATTGTATATAAATCGTATTTGCTCACTCTATGTATTGTATATATATCATAGTAGCTCACTCTGTACGTATTGTATATAATCATAGTAGCTCACTCTCTATGTATTGTATATATATCATAGTACTCAATCTGTACGTATTGTATATATATCATAGTAGCTCACTCTCTATGTATTGTATATAAATCATAGTAGCTCACTCTCTACGTATTGTATATAAATCATAGTAGCTCACTCTCTATGTATTGTATATAAATCGTATTTGCTCACTCTCTATGTATTGTATATATATCATAGTAGCTCACTCTGTACGTATTGTATATAAATCATAGTAGCTCACTCTCTATGTATTGTATATAAATCATAGTAGCTCACTCTCTATGTATTGTATATATATCATAGTAGCTCACTCTCTTCTGGGTGATTTGGAATTTAACATTTCTATGTGTACTGGGCATTTGTATGGACTTGAAAGAAAAAAATTGTTAAAAAATAATGTCCAGACTCACATTCTTGAAATTTTGACACATTATCATTGGCTTGAACAAGCATTGTACAATGTTTCAAAGTTGTAACCTTTATGGTACTCTTTTTGTTGCCAGTTGTAAAACATGGTATATTTTTGTGGTAACAAAATTGAGGGTGATTGCAATTGCATCAAAGCGAAGTTCATGCTGTTCTTAAAAAGAGGACTGTTTTGAACATAAATCACATTGTAAATCCCAGTAGAGAGTGAACAATGGCTACCTGATATTTCTGCTTTATACAAATCAGCTAAAATCAGCAAAATAATACTGACTACGTGGCGATTTATAGTTGGTTTCAGTATACCAGTCCATGTGTTTGAATAGATGTGGAAGAATCACAACACTCACAGAGAAAAGATGAACAAAACACTTACTCTTGAAATTTTAACGTAGGAGTGTTTTTGGACTGAATAAGCACAGCTAAAGGTTTCCTTACTATAACCTCTACACATACACAGACATACACACAGACACACAGACACACATACACACACACACACACACACACACACACAACACACAAACACACACACACACACACACACACACACACACACACACACACACACACACACACACACACACACACACACGTACACACACACACACACACAAACACACACACGTGCAATACAAACACACTTGTACATACAACATACACCAGTTGAAGTATTGTGTATGTTTTAAAATAGATTACAGTTTTGAAATGGCTCTACACAGTCGACTGGGCTATAAACAGAAATAATACGTTGTGCTCAGTTTTTGTTTACATCGGCTGGTATTTCTCATAACAGTTTTTGGAGCTAGTCAAACTGTGATAGGGTGCTACAACAGTATTATATGTTGTCAATTTACATCAACTTGTTATTTTATATTTGTAAAAAATTTATAATCCATGTCTAGTTAAAACTTTATGTAATTAACCATTTGTGTTATATAGTTTGCCAAAAAAATATTAAAATTTTGTATAATATCCATTGATTTTCTGTACCTTAGATAGAAATAAGACAAGTCATGTAATATCATATTTTTTAGATATAAATTAATTTAACACATTTCTGTCCATGTAATATCCACTGAGTTTGCTGCCCTGACCTTAGATATAAATTATTTAACACATTTCTGTCCATGTAATATCCACTGAGTTTGCCGTCCCTGACCTTAGATATAAATTATTTATCACATTTCTGTCCATGTAATATCCACTGAGTTTGCCGTCCCTGACCTTAGATATAAATTATTTATCACATTTCTGTCCATGTAATATCCACTGAGTTTGCCGTCCCTGACCTTAGATATAAATTATTTATCACATTTCTGTCCATGTAATATCCACTGAGTTAGCTGCCCCTGACCTTGTAGTTTTGACTTTCAGGCAGCACTGCAGATTGTGTCACATAAAATCCCTTTGCATGGTTGCTTCTGGATAGATTTGATTTTAACTTTGCGAAGTTCTGTAAAACTGGTTGCTTGATGTAGTGTGCAGTTATCCATCAATTCACTCGCTACATACGATTATGCCCATTGCCGTTCCCCTGATAGCACCATTTGTATAAGTAATGAGAAAAATTCTCATACAAACAAATGAAAACAAGAGAGTTTTGAAATTTGGCAGGTCATATATTAAAAGATTAGTGTACAAAGTGCTGAAATTTCAAATGTCTAACCCTCATGGTTGCTGAGTAATGGTACAAGTAAAATTAGAGAAATGTTCAGGTGAAAAATGTCTTACAAAATACACAGTCAAGTCAATACATCAGTTCCTACAGTCACATTTTGAATGAAATTTCATAAAATCCAACGTGCACACACTCCACGTGCACTGAAGGAAGAGATTGTGTTGAACAGCACCGAGTTGTTGAGTATTGTTCAGCCATTTGCTTTTCTGTCGTCGGCTTTACTGCAGAGATCGTGGGCTGTGAACTTTGCACTGTCCACACACTAGCTGTGTAGTACAGTGACCTCGTGGCCTGAAACGAGGCTAGGAATGACCAAAGAATCTATTTCTGGCTAGTATTAGTTTCGGTTAACAGAAATACTGAAAGCCTCGCAAATTTTCAGTACTCAGTCGGATTTCTCCGACGCTCGTAGGCAAACTTTGTTGAGGCATGATCGGAAAATCCTGATGCTCGTAGCGAGAGAGTTAAAATTATGTAAAACTGATTGCTTGATGAAGTGTGCAATTACCCCATTTAAATTATGTCAAACTGATTGCTTGATGTAGCGTGCAGTTGTCCATTTAAATTATGTAAAACTGATTGTTTGATGTAGTGTGCAGTCATCCATTGAAATTATGTCAAACTGATTGCTTGATGTAGCGTGCAGTTGTCCATTGAAATTATGTCAAACTGATTGCTTGATGTAGCGTGCAGTTGTCCATTGAAATTATGTCAAACTGATTGCTTGATGTAGTGGTGCAGATGCTGTTCCATTGCAGGAGAAAAAAATATTGGAATATTTTATTTGACTTTACCAATATATAGGTCCATATTGGCACCATGAATGTTCTGATTGTTCAGGGCTCCCAGTTTTCTGATTTTTCTTAGAAATCCAAGGAAATCCACAGGCTACTTTTGAGAGAAAAATATGTATAATGTTTATATTCTGTTCTCCTGGGAAACAGTAGGCTGTTTGTCAGACTGTCGATCTCCTTGTAGCAGAGACAAAACTTTGGAAAGGGGATAAAATCGGTATCAAATTCACAAAGGTCACTTCTGGTGTTTTTGTGTTGCTGTTTCTTTTTGTCCATCAAGCGTGGTTTGTCTTTAGAGCTGATTGCAAAACTTTTGAGGAGTGTGGCCATGTCTTGGGCCGATATTCTGGAGAGAGGGCCCGCCGCGACAGAAAGTTTGACAAAGACTTAAAAAATAAGTGGTGTTGGGAGTGAGTTTAACAAAAAATGGACATTACGGAAACAAGTGCATGGCTTTCAAAAGTAATGGAGGCTGGTTTAGACTATTGTGTCATGTGCTCCTGCGACGTCAGTTAAATAAAGTTGAGCAGGCATCCACAAACTTTCAGACCATTTCAGCTCAAATAAGCAGCAGATGAGGCAGAAAGATGTTCAGTATAGTTGTTTATTTAATGTTTGTTTGGCGCATACATTAAAATATACACAAAATTAATTATCTTGGAATCTGACACCAATGTGAGTGTATAAATTATTTACTCCAGTACAAAGGATTATAAACAAGCCCAAAATTGTGCCACTAGCGTCAGATTGTGCTGTTTTGCATCTGTATTAATTAAAAGAAATTCTGGAGGAACATGTCCCCAGAGTCCCTAGATTTTCAGAGATTTTTTTGTTTGCCATGGGGAGGCCTGGGTTGTTGTTTCTCATGGTGTTAATGTACAAATTGTAACAAGCGTCACCATCACCATCATTCAACACATCACTGTCACTACTTTCAACATGAATCGTGTTGGAATAGCCACCAAACTGGTTGTCAGAACCGTCATTTGAACCTTCATCATCCGCATTGCTAAATTTGTCCATGATTGTTTTATTAAGCACTTGTTGAGTGATGCAAAAATTTCACTTTGCCATTATGTTGAACGAACAAAAACATGCTACATTTACAGGAAGTTCAGAGAGTTGTTTCCCCCAGAAACTCTTGCGCGCTAAAGTTCTACTTTCTACTTATTTCCAGCAGCAGCCAAAACTGTAAGTAATAGTTGCAACAAAAATTTATCAGTTGCTGTCCACGGGCAGAATTTTGTTATGGCTGACAAATTGTGGGTTGCTGTCAGAAATGTGTTCCTATTTATCGTTGGCATTATTAGGCTTGAATTATATCATTTCAAGGTTGATGTTTTTGTTTTTGTTTCTTGTACAGGCCAGGACTGTTGGAAAAGCTTTCTCAGTCAACAGAGAATGTTGACATTCATCTGAAGAAAGAAAAGGCCGCTAGCTGTGACCTTGAGAAGGTCTGCGTGGATGAGAAAGTATTCCGATGGCAGATGAACGAGGATGAAATGGCAAATGATAAGCTGTCGGAGGGGATCAGGAAATTTGCTGCTGATGCTGTCAAGCTGGAGAATGTGCTGCGAAAGCGGTTTCTGCAATAGTCCAGATATGTCTGCGTCATTGGCCATTGTCAGTCTTTGTCTAACACTTTGTGGGTAGGGGGCTGTAATGGAGCCAGACTGTAATTGGCCATTGTCAGTCTTTGTCTAACACTGTGTGGGTAGGGGGCTGTTATAGAGCCAGACTGTAATTGGCCATTGTCAGTCTTTGTCTAACACTTTGTGGGTAGGGGGCTGTAATGGAGCCAGACTGTAATTGGCCATTGTCAGTCTTTGTCTGACACTTTGTGGGTAGGGGGCTGTAATGGAGCCAGACTGTAATTGGCCATTGTCAGTCTTTGTCTAACACTTTGTGGGTAGGGGGCTGTTATAGAGCCAGACTGTAATTGGCCATTGTCAGTCTTTGTCTAACACTTTGTGGGTAGGGGGCTGTTATAGAGCCAGACTGTAATTGGCCATTGTCAGTCTTTGTCTAACACTTTGTGGGTAGGGGGCTGTAATGGAGCCAGACTGTAATTGGCCATTGTCAGTCTTTGTCTGACACTTTGTGGGGGGTGGGGTGGGGGAGCTGTAATGGAGCCAGACTGTAATTGGCCATTGTCAGTCTTTGTCTAACACTTTGTGGGTAGGGAGCTGTTATAGAGCCAGACTGTAATTGGCCATTGTCAGTCTTTGTCTGACACTTTGTGGGTAGGGGGCTGTTATAGAGCCAGACTGTAATTGGCCATTGTCAGTCTTTGTCTGACACTTTGTGGGTAGGGAGCTGTAATGGAGCCAGACTGTAATTGGCCATTGTCAGTCTTTGTCTGACACTTTGTGGGTAGGGGGCTGTAATAGAGCCAGACTGTAATTGGCCATTGTCAGTCTTTGTCTGACACTTTGTAGGGTGGGGAGCTGTAACAGAGCCAGACTGTAATTGGCCATTGTCAGTCTTTGTCTGACACTTTGTGGGGGGTGGGGTGGGGGAGCTGTAATGGAGCCAGACTGTAATTGAAGAAGGAAATGACTGAAGTCCAGCAGTAAATAGATGGCCAACATTATTCCCACTGATTGTGTGTAGCCAAATTCAACTGTTAGGAAGACAAGTCTTGAAAAGCCTGACTGAAATTTGTTGTTATTTATTTACTGCTGTTATTGTTGTTGTGATTGTTGCCATGTCTCAGTGGAAGAACAGTTAAATGTCATGTTTACATGGAGAATTGTGATGGTGGGGGGTATTGTTATTCTTGTTGTTTTCAGTTTTACTTGACCATTTCCTGTCCCCTTTTGTTGGTTGGTTGTTCATGTTTTGTGGGAGTTTGGTTCGTTCTTGCCACCAGTTTCTGTTTTGAGTCTTTGCTTTTGACAGGAGCAATGAAAAAGACAGGTTCATCAGTTTCACTGCAAGTCTTTGCTCTGGTAGCACTCTGTTTTACTGCAGGTCTCTTTGCACTGGTAGCACTCTGTTTTACTGCAGGTCTCTTTGCACTGGTAGCACTCTGTTTTACTGCAGGTCTCTTTGCACTGGTAGCACTCTGTTTTACTGCAGGTCTCTTTGCACTGGTAGCACTCTGTTTTACTGCAGGTCTCTTTGCACTGGTAGCACTCTGTTTACTGCAGTCTCTTTGCACTGGTAGCACTCTCTTTGCGGTAGCAGACTCTTTGCATTGGTAGCAGTCTCTTTGCACTGGTAGCAGTGACTTTGCACTGGTAGCAGTCTCTTTGCACTGGTAGCAGTGACTTTGCACTGGTAGCAGTCTCTTTGCACTGGTAGCAGTGACTTTGCACTGGTAGCAGTCTCTTTGCACTGGTAGCAGTGGCTTTGCACTGGTAGCAGTCTCTTTGCACTGGTAGCACTCTCAGTTGGAAGAAAATCTGCTTGCTCTGAGATGACCTGAACCATTTGAGATGCATTGACTTGGTTGGTTGGTTGTTTAGTGTTGCTTTTGTGTTTGGTAGTTTGCTGGTTTTGTTTGGTTCTCTGGTGAACAGACAGAATCAATGTTTGTTTTGTTTGGTTCTCTGGTGAACAGACAGAATCAATGTTTTGTTCAGTTCTCTGGTGAACAGACAGAATCAATGTTTTGTTCAGTTCTCTGGTGAACAGACAGAATCAATGTTTTGTTCAGTTCTCTGGTGAACAGACAGAATCAATGTTTTGTTCAGTTCTCTGGTGGACAGACAGAATCAATGTTTGTTTTGTTCTCTGGTGAACAGACAGAATCAATGTTTGTTTGTTCAGTTCTCTGGTGAACAGACAGAATCAATGTTTTGTTCAGTTCTCTGTGGACAGACAGAATCAATTGTTTGTTTGTTCTCTGGTGAACAGACAGAATCAATGTTTTGTTTTGTTCTCTGGTGAACAGACAGAATCAATGTTTGTTTTGTTCTCTGGTGAACAGACAGAATCAATGTTTGTTTTGTTCTCTGGTGAACAGACAGAATCAATGTTTGTTTTGTTCAGTTCTCTGGTGAACAGACAGAATCAATGTTTTGTTCAGTTCTCTGGTGAACAGACAGAATCAATGTTTTGTTCAGTTCTCTGGTGAACAGACAGAATCAATGTTTGTTTTGTTCAGTTCTCTGGTGAACAGACAGAATCAATGTTTTGTTCAGTTCTCTGGTGAACAGACAGAATCAATGTTTGTTTTGTTCAGTTCTCTGGTGAACAGACAGAATCAATGTTTGTTTTGTTCTCTGGTGGACAGACAGAATCAATGTTTTGTTCTCTGGTGAACAGACAGAATCAATGTTTGTTTTGTTCTCTGGTGAACAGACAGAATCAATGTTTTTTGTTTAGTTCTCTGGTGAACAGACAGAATCAATGTTTTGTTCAATTCTCTGGTGAACAGACTGAATCAATGTTTTTGTTCAGTTCTCTGGTGAACAGACAGAATCAATGTTTGTTTTGTTCAGTTCTCTGGTGAACAGACATAATCAATGTTTTGTTCAGTTCTCTGGTGAACAGACAGAATCAATGTTTTGTTCAGTTCTCTGGTGAACAGACAGAATCAATGTTTTGTTCAGTTCTCTGGTGAACAGACAGAATCAATGTTTGTTTTGTTCAGTTCTCTGGTGAACAGACTGAATCATGTTTTGTTGTTCTTGGTGGACAGACAGAATCAATGTTTGTTTTGTTCTCTGGTGGACAGACAGAATCAATGTTTGTTTTGTTCTCTGGTGAACAGACAGAATCAATGTTTGTTCAGTTCTCTGGTGAACAGACAGAATCAATGTTGTTTTGTTCAGTTCTCTGGTGAACAGACAGAATCAATGTTTGTTTTGTTGTTCTCTGGTGAACAGACAGAATCATGTTTGTTTTGTTCAGTTCTCTGGTGAACAGACAGAATCAATGTTTGTTTTGTTCAGTTCTCTGGTGAACAGACAGAATCAATGTTGTTTTTGTTCAGTTCTCTGGTGAACAGACAGAATCAATGTTTGTTTTGTTCTCTGGTGAACAGACAGAATCAATGTTTTGTTCAGTTCTCTGGTGGAACAGACAGAATCAATGTTTGTTTTGTTTCTGTGACAGACAGAACAATGTTTTTTCAGTTCTCTGGTGAACAGACAGAATCAATGTTTGTTTTGTTCAGTTCCTGGTGGACAGACAGAATCAATGTTTGTTTTGTTCTCTGGTGAACAGACAGAATCAATGTTTGTTTTGCTCAGTTCTCTGGTGGACAGACAGAATCAATGTTTGTTTTGTTCAGTTCTCTGGTGAACAGACAGAATCAATGTTTGTTTTGTTCTCTGGTGACAGACAGAATCAATGTTTGTTTTGTCAGTTCTCTGGTGGACAGACAGAATCAATGTTTGTTTGTTCATCTCTGGTGAACAGACAGAATCAATGTTTTGTTCAGTTCTCTGGGAACAGACAGAATCAATGTTTTGTTCAGTTCTCTGTTGGAACAGACAGAATCAATGTTGTTTGTTCAGTTCTCTGGTGAACAGACAGAATCAATGTTTGTTGTTCAGTTCTCTGGTGAACAGACAGAATCAATGTTTTGTTCAGTTCTCTGGTGGACAGACAGAATCAATGTTTTGTTCAGTTCTCTGGTGAACAGACAGAATCAATGTGTTTGTTCATTCTTGTGAACGAAGAATCAATGTTTGTTCAGTTCTCTGGTGAACAGACAGAATCAATGTTTTTGTTCAGTTCTCTGGTGAACAGACAGAATCAATGTTTGTTTTTCAGTTCTCTGGTGAACAGACAGAATCAATGTTTTTGTTCAGTTCTCTGGTGAACAGACAGAATCAATGTTTGTTTTGTTCAGTTCTTGGTGAACAGACAGAATCAATGTTTGTTCAGTTCTCTGGTGAACAGACAGAATCAATGTTTGTTTTGTTCAGTTCTCTGGTGAACAGACAGAATCAATGTTTGTTTTGTTCAGTTCTCTGGTGACAGACAGAATCAATGTTTGTTTTGTTCAGTTCTTCTGGTGAACAGACAGAATCAATGTTGTTTTCAGTTCTTGGTACAGACAGATTTATGTGTTGTCATCTTGGTGAACAGACAGAATCAATGTTTGTTTTGTTCAGTTCTCTGGTGAACAGACAGAATCAATGTTTGTTTTGTTCAGTTCTCTGGTGAACAGACAGAATCAATGTTTGTTTTGTTCAGTTCTTCTGGTGGACAGACAGAATCAATGTTTGTTTTGTTCAGTTCTTTGGTGAACAGACAGAATCAATGTTTGTTTTGTTCAGTTCTCTGGTGAACAGACAGAATCAATGTTTGTTTTGTTCAGTTCTCTGGTGAACAGACAGAATCAATGTTTGTTTTGTTCAGTTCTCTGGTGAACAGACAGAATCAATGTTTGTTTTGTTCAGTTCTCTGGTGGACAGACAGAATCAATGTTTTGTTCAGTTCTCTGGTGGACAGACAGAATCAATGTTTGTTTTGTTCAGTTCTCTGGTGGACAGACAGAATCAATGTTTGTTTTGTTCAGTTCTCTGGTGGACAGACAGAATCAATGTTTGTTTTGTTCAGTTCTCTGGTGGACAGACAGAATCAATGTTTGTTTTGTTCAGTTCTCTGGTGGACAGACAGAATCAATGTTTTGTTCAGTTTTCTGGTGGACAGACAGAATCAATGTTTGTTTTGTTCAGTTCTCTGGTGGACAGACAGAATCAATGTTTGTTCAGTTCTCTGGTGAACAGACAGAATCAATGTTTGTTTTGTTCAGTTCTCTGGTGGACAGACAGAATCAATGTTTGTTCAGTTCTCTGGTGGACAGACAGAATCAATGTTTGTTCAGTTCTCTGGTGGACAGACAGAATCAATGTTTGTTCAGTTCTCTGGTGAACAGACAGAATCAATGTTTTGTTCAGTTCTCTGGTGAACAGACAGAATCAATGTTTGTTCAGTTCTCTGGTGAACAGACAGAATCAATGTTTGTTCAGTTCTCTGGTGGACAGACAGAATCAATGTTTGTTCAGTTCTCTGGTGAACAGACAGAATCAATGTTTGTTTTGTTCAGTTCTCTGGTGGACAGACAGAATCAATGTTTGTTCAGTTCTCTGGTGAACAGACAGGATCAATGTTTTGTTCAGTTCTCTGGTGAACAGACAGAATCAATGTTTGTTCAGTTCTCTGGTGAACAGACAGAATCAATGTTTTGTTCAGTTCTCTGGTGAACAGACAGAATCAATGTTTTGTTCAGTTCTCTGGTGAACAGACAGAATCAGTGTTTGTTTTGTTCAGTTCTCTGGTGAACAGACAGAATCAATGTTTGTTTTGTTCTCTGGTGGACAGACAGAATCAATGTTTGTTTTGTTCTCTGGTGAACAGACAGAATCAATGTTTTGTTCAGTTCTCTGGTGAACAGACAGAATCAATGTTTTGTTCAGTTCTCTGGTGAACAGACTGAATCAATGTTTTGTTCAGTTCTCTGGTGGACAGACAGAATCAAACGGTGCATTTGCTTGTTTAAAGCTGAATGAAGTCAAGCATTGGATGCATTTTTCTCCTTTGTTTCCAGATGCATTTCTTTTGTGGGTTTTTTTTGTGAGTTAATGTTAGTATCGTCACAGCCTACTGATTTTTGTATAGCATAAATTCCTATTGTCTTGTCAACAGAAAAACTTGTATTTCATAGCCACATTCTCTCACTACAGTGTTGCTAGTTTTCATGTTCTGCAAAGTATTGACTGAAATGTTAGTCCATATTTCTGTATTTTCCTGACCCCGCACGTACACCTTGCACTAAAATGAAAGAGGTAATTCCATGGATGCTGAGATTGGTTTTATGTCATTTTCCAGCTTTTGATTTCAGAAGCCATGTTTGAAATATTTTTTCAAATGAATGAAATGTGCTTATGTATTGAAACTTAAAACGTTGAAAATGCAGCAATTATTAGTGCAAGCAATAAATCATTTCAATTTGCAGTCATTTCGTTCTGCACTTTTCAATGGGAATGTTTGTGTTCATTAAGGTTGGTTGTGTATGCCAAATAATCAGATAGATGTATACAGAGTTTTACTACTTTTTGTTTGTAGTTTCTTGGTTCAATAGATGTTTGTGTGTGTGTGTGTGTGTTGTGGTGTTGTGTCTTCTTAGAATTTATTACTTTGCTATGGCTTAAAGTTTATGGCTGTTGTGTAAGTTGAATAGTTCATTTCATTATGAAGGAGTAGAATTGGATGTAAATGCATGAGTATGGTGCCTTACATAATTTTGTTTTGCTTTAGCGTTATTCTGATATTGGCCTTTTCTTTATGTGCAGTAATAGAAACAAGAATAACAAGCCACAAACATTCTCATTTTTTGCTTTGCTTTAATATTATCGTAGACTTGAAAACATGTCAGACTGTATGAAGAAGGCGAATATTTGTAAGAATCAACTACATTTTACCTGAATGAGTTTTCTTGCCATTGATATTCCCATATCAATTCAGTGCATGATTTGACAGTGTTTGACATTTTTTTTTATTCTTGCAATGTTTCCCATTTTAAATGCAAAGGACCAGAAAACGTCGTGTTTTTTCATGCTTGCTTTGGCTGTTTGCATGTGGGTAAGCCAGCAGAGTAAATAGATATGATTGATAACTGTATGCTGTTTAACTGGTCAAATGAAACATCACATTTATATATCGATCACACCGTTTATTGATAAGTAGAACTAGATAGTGGGACAGGTTCATTTCAGACAGATTGTGCCCACATGGCAGGACAGATACAAACAATGAAGATATATAGGTTCAGTTTCTCAAAATGATGTCTCCACGCTTGAAATAAATTCTGTATGCATAGATGCCATGTGATAGACAAGATCCAAAATGATCTTGTACACTGGCTGACAAGGTCTTGATGTCCTACTTTTTTGATGGAAACTGGCCCGCCTGGAAGTTGACCACACGACTGCTGCATTGTGAACATTGTGCTCTAACCAGCCAAGCTAATGGGCCACCACTAAGTTATGTCATGTTGAACATTGCACTCTAACCAGCCAAGCTAATGGGCCACCACTAAGTTAAGTCATGTTGAACATTATGCTCTAACCAGCCAAGCTAAATGGGCCACCACTAAGTTATGTCATGTTGGCCAGTACAGGAATTGAATTCATGACCTCCATGTTATCAGCACAGTGCTGTAGCTGAGCTATTGGTCACCTTGTATACTTTAAAGTTAGCATACTCTGTTCATTTTCACACCAGACTATAGCGATAGTCATACCTGGCAATGTTTTTTGATTAGGGGGGGGGGGGGGGGGGTGTTCATTTTGATGTATAGAAAATGGTCAGCACCTAGAGGTATTGCAGTGTAACTGGTTAAAATGCTTATTTGTGTCTGTTTGGCCTGGATATTCCTTTGCACATCTCATGTAGATGCATAGATTTTTTTATTACTTCTGAGACAGTGTATTTGGAGTATATGGTCTGTGGGTGTTTTACTTGCATGTCTTTGTATCACTCTTTTGAATGCATTTCCTGCAGGCTTAAGATTCACTCTTTTGAATGCATTTCCTGCAGGCTTAAGATTATCAAGAAGGGGCCTGTGTTGTGTTCTGATGTTCAAACAGTCATGATGGTTTGAATTTATCATTTTTAGATCAAGAATAGTTCTGATGATGAGTTAGCTGTCAGCGCTGAAGTCTTCACTAGATCAGAGTGAGACTGTAGATGGGACCTGACTCTTGTCACAAAATCTGCTTAAGATTGCCTGTTGGTGAAATGTTGGTCTCCTCCAGCAGACAAGCACCTTCATGTGGTCCAGTGAAAGACTGAAGAGGACAGAACAAATTTAGCAAGAGAGAACTGGGCCAGGTTCTGTATTTTTTGTATCATAGACAGTGCAGTTGTATTGTGATCTTGTTATTATTTGACTGAAGTGGCGGACTGTAAGAGATCACTTAAGTTTTTGTTGTCTGTAGCAGCTTCAAAATGTCACTAGATAAGCAGAGTTTTGATGTTGAAACATGGTGAGAAACTGTGAATTAGGTCAGATGTGTGAAAAGCATGCATTTACATGATTGTCCTGTGCCTTTGGTCCAGTCCATGCAAGTACTGATGTTATTTCTGTGAATGTTGTTCATGGTGGGTATGCTGATGGTTCTGCAAGTGTGTAGGTTTAAAGGGTCTGATAAGAAAAATCTGCAAGTATGCATTCACGCATTATTTGAATATGACACATTTCAGGCAAATGATCATGTATTATTTCCATGAATGTAATTATATATCATCGTTTTGAAAATCCAGATCCGAGTCTGTGTGTTCCATTGTTTCGCAAGCTGTGTGTGTGTGTGTGTTAGGTAGTGGCATTTGAAAATCCAGATCTGAGCCTGGGTCTGTATTCCAGTTTTGCAAGCTGTGTGTGTGTTGGGTAGTGGCACCTTATTGTATTTCAAATCCAAGGACAGTGATTTTCATAACTCAAATACAGTCATAGAGAAACAACTGTGTATGAAGGCAACTGCACAAACTTTCAAACACATTTTCAATGTCATGAATTTTAAAGTGATTCCTTACTAATGAATTTCAGTTTTATTCAAAATTATAAAGAAGCATCAAATGACAAGCCCTGCAGTATGTAAAGCATAAATGCAGAAAAATCGGTTATCTATCAAGCTGTATGCTCAGTTTGAAAAATAACATACAGCAAACAAAAATAACCAACAAGAACACAGCCATATGATTATTCATTCAGTCACTTTTGTTAACGATGCATACACACACACCATTCATTTTTATTTATCAGATGCTTATGAATCATGCACATACATACAATTACTCATTTTATTTCATCATACTGTTAATGATGCACACATACACACACGTGCTACCATTTCATTCTATCATGTTTGTGATGACACATTCACACTATTGTTCATATGTCATGTTTATGAATGATTTGACATATCCATGTACAACTATTCAGTCACCACACTTGTGTGTAATGTAGGCCTACACTTTTTATTCCTTCTATCATGGTTATGAATGATCCATACAAATGCACATGAGCGTACACACACACACGCATACACGCACACACACACACACACCTCTATTTCAGGCTTGAATTTAAAGAGGAAAGAATGCAGGCAAAATTTACATTCCTAACACATCTGATGAAGAAAAGGGATGACTACCCAAGTTCTAATTTAGTGTGTGAATGCGTTTGCATGTTTGTTTCTTGCTATTTCTGTGTATGTGTGTGTGTGTGTGCGCTTGCATGCTCGCTCTGGGGGCTCATGCAAAATGACAGTTTGTCCAAGCAGACTAAACCTCTTGTTTTCGTGCTACTGATATTTCGTGTTCTTGTTGGACAGACTTTGTTTTTCAAATGTAAAGAATAATGATCCTAATCATTCTGGAAAAAGAAAAAAACAAATGACACATTTGTACACACACACTGATAAATAGAAATGAATGGAAGCAACTATACTAATGCAATAACACTGGGTGCTAATATGTATCAAAAATATGAAAAGTTGCATAAAATCTTTTTTCTAAACATTCATGCAGTATTTGTCATATAGGGTAAAGTGATCTAAATCCGATGATTCAGTCACAAGGCACAGTATTTTTGGCGTATCTTCAGAAATATTTCATAAATGACTAGCAAGAGCAGCTTGATGCCTATAGTAGACCTTCTGTAATTCATCACTGATTTTGAAAATGTTACATGGGGTATTGCAGTCTTATAATATGCTGCAGGAAAAACAGGGGTACATGATCTAAATCTGACCAAGTGGATGTAAAATCTGACCAGGGGTGATCTGAACACTGACCAGCATAAATACTGTGAAGGGTGTGCACATTACTGGATTAAAATAGGGCTTTTTCAATCAAAAGTAGCTAAAAGCCAGTTTGTACTTGAGTAACATATGCCTTGTTGATTTTCATCAGTGTTTCCTGTGAATGACTGATGTCCCTTTGTGTTGCCTACATTTTACAAAGGTGCTGTCAGTGCTTATATAGTGTGGCAGTGCTGGAAGTAGGCCCATCTGGATCTATATGGCTCCCACCTGACTCACACACACACACAGGTGCTTCGAGTGAGTGAAAGACAGACAAACACAGCAAGCTAGAGAAATTGAAAAGGAAAAGAGAAGAGAGAGAGAGAGATTTGGTCAGATATTAGATTAATCAGGTATTCAGCCTGATGAAAATTACAACCAACCCAATTTTTTTGAGAGAAACTGTTCTAAATGTAATCCAAAGCTTGAAATTGCTTCTGCAGTGCATGTCTATGCATTACACATGTGACCTGCAAGTAGCGAATCAGTTCTCTCTTGACTGCGTCAGGTAGTAGTTCCCACAAGGTGTCAACAAGTGATCATGTGAAAATTGGCTTTTCCCGCATGGCACCTGGAAGCATGTGGACATGAGTGGCCCACAGCGTCGTAATGTGTCATCATTTTAAAAAATACCTGTACTTCTCATTGGCAAATCCTACAAGCTTGGTGACCGAAATCAGTTTCTTTCGCCTATTTTCCATAACAGCAGTGACTGTACTTTCAGTTTTGTGAGGCAAACCCTGGAATCGGGCCGATTTTACATCAACCAAAATTGGTCGGTTTTAAGACGGGTTTACCCTACCTTGTGAGAAATAAGCAAGCTTTTCAAAAATATGTCTAATCATGTATTATTCTTTTTCAGGGGTGGGAAACTGCGGAAAAGAAAAGAAAAAAAAAAAAAGGAGGAAATCTAGGAAGGGTCTTGGGACATGCCCATCTGGAAAAATGTTTTAAGGGATTTATGCAATCGGGCATCAAATGAGATATTCAAAGTGCTTATAAATGGATTTTTCTCATTTAATTTCTGTACAAGCACATATTAAAATACAAATCATACACATACTACACCACTTTGAACAGAAAGAAACTAGTCTGATTCTTTCTGCTGTGCTACAAAATCCGTGGATCAAAGCAGAATTCCCACCCCTGTTTTTGTACAATTCAAATTTCTCTGAAACCAGCAATTAGTGGCCCTTCAGGTATTATTCACTGTCATGGAAAAAGGTACCAGTATACCAAATGTCATGCTTGTATCATGGACACTCAGGTACCAGTATACCAAATGTCATGCTTGTATCATAGACACTCAGGTACCAGTATACCAAATGTCATGCTTGTATCATAGACACTCAGGTACCAGTATACCAAATGTCATGCTTGTATCATAGACACTCGGGTACCAGTATACCAAATGTCATGCTTGTATCATAGACACTCAGGTACCAGTATACCAAATGTCATGCTTGTATCATGGACACTCAGGTACCAGTATACCAAATGTCATGTTTGTATCATGGACACTCAGGTACCAGTATACCAAATGTCATGCTTGTATCATAGACACTCAGGTACCAGTATACCAAATGTCATGCTTGTATCATAGACACTCAGGTACCAGTATACCAAATGTCATGCTTGTATCATAGACACTCAGGTACCAGTATACCAAATGTCATGCTTGTATCATAGACACTCAGGTACCAGTATACCAAATGTCATGCTTGTATCATAGACACTCAGGAGTACCACTGGTATTACCAAATGTCATGCTTGTATCATGGACACTCAGGTACCAGTATACCAAATGTCATGTTTGTATCATGGACACTCAGGTACCAGTATACCAAATGTCATGCTTGTATCATAGACACTCAGGTACCAGTATACCAAATGTCATGCTTGTATCATACTCAGGTACCAGTATACCAAATGTCACGCTTGTATCATGGACACTCAGGTACCAGTATACCAAATGTCATGCTTGTATCATGGACACTCAGGTACCAGTATACCAAATGTCATGCTTGTATCATAGACACTCAGGTACCAGTATACCAAATGTCACGCTTGTATCATAGACACTCAGGTACCAGTATACCAAATGTCATGCTTGTATCATGGACACTCAGGTACCAGTATACCAAATGTCATGTTTGTATCATGGACACTCAGGTACCAGTATACCAAATGTCATGCTTGTATCATGGACACTCAGGTACCAGTATACCAAATGTCATGCTTGTATCATGGACACTCAGGTACCAGTATACCAAATGTCATGCTTGTATCATAGACACTCAGGTACCAGTATACCAAATGTCATGCTTGTATCATGGACACTCAGGTACCAGTATACCAAATGTCATGTTTGTATCATAGACACTCAGGTACCAGTATACCAAATGTCATGCTTGTATCATAAAAACTCAGGTACCAGTATACCAAATGTCACGCTTGTATCATGGACACTGTGGGTCTTGCAACATGGCTGCTCTGCTAAATGCACTCTCCTTGAAGAGAAGAGTTTGGACATCATCACTTCACTGGATGGAAAATACAACACAATACATCATCACTTCACTGGATGGAAAATACAACACAATACATCATCACTTCACTGGATGGAAAATACAACACAATACATCATCACTTCACTGGATGGAAAATACAACACAATACATCATCACTTCACTGGATGGAAAATACAACACAATACATCATCACTTCACTGGATGGAAAATACAACACAATACATCATCACTTCATTGGATGGAAAATACAACACAATACATCATCACTTCATTGGATGGAAAATACAACACAATACAATGTGACACTTTGTACTTGTCCTACAGGGCCGTCATGACGGAATATACACGTGGTACAATTAATTACAAGTCTTGAACATGAACAGAAATTCATGAACATGAAATTTCCATTCACACCACTTCATGAACACAGTTTATTGAAACTAATTACAAAGGAGCTTGTTTTGATAGGCAAGTTAGTTTTGTTCATAATCATGTGTTTTGAAATATTATTTCTGATGCGTTCATTAAATGTTAACTAAACCACAAGCGCCACTGCAAGAAAATAGACACCAAAATATAGAAAACATGCTTTAAAATTGGGAAATGAATTCCTTCGCATGAATGTCTGAAAACAATCTTGATCAGGAAGAGTAGGGTTATTTTGATTTTATCTTTCCATCTTTGGTGTAACAATAACATTTTATCTTTAAGAAACTTGTGTAAGTGAAGAAATAATTGAAAGGATATGCACATCGCAGGTTACGCCATCACATGCCAACAGAAAAGAGATGAGTATCAGTGTAGACACACACACCACACACATACACACACACGTACACACACACACACACACACTCAGGGTGGGTGGGTGTTACTCTACTACACAATACAGCAGGGCCAAAGAACAAACCATGTATTTTTTGCTATTCATTAGACTGATGACCTGAGAGCAGATTAATGGTCTGACCCATTTAACATACTACAATAAGAAGAAGGAAAACAATGGTCTGACCCATTTAACATACTCACTCTACCATCATCCACAGAAGAAGGAGAACAATGGTCTGACCCATTTAACATACTACAATAAAGAAGGAGAACAATGGTCTGACCATTTAACATACTACACAAGAAGGAAACAATGGTCTGACCCATTTAACATACTACAATAGAAGAAGGAGAACAATGGTCTGACCCATTTAACATACTACACAAGAAGAAGGAGAACAATGGTCTGACCCATTTAAATACTACAACAAGAAGGAAAACAATGGTCTGACCCATTTAACATACTACAGCAAGGAAGGAACAATGGTCTGACCCATTTAACAATACTACAACTAAGAAGGAAAACAATGGTCTGACCCATTTAACATACTACAAGAAGGAAACAATGGTCTGACCCATTTAACATACTACAATAGAAGGAAGAACAATGGTCTGACCCATTTAACATACTACAACAAGAAGGAAAAACAATGGTCTGACCCATTTAACATACTACTAAGAAGGGAAACAATGGTCTGACCCATTTAACATACTACAATAAGAAGAAGGAAACAACATGGTCTGACCCATTTAACATACTACAATAAGAAGGAAAACAATGGTCTGACCCATTTAAATACTACAACAATAAGAAGAACAATGGTCTGACCCATTTAACATACTACAACAAGAAGAAGGAAAACAATGGTCTGACCCATTTAACATACTACAATAAGAAGAAGAACAATGGTCTGACCCATTTAACATACTACAACAAGAAGAAGGAAAACAATAGTCTGACCCATTTAACATACTACAACAAGAAGAAGAACAATGGTCTGACCCATTTAACATACTACAACAAGAAGAAGGAAAACAATGTCTGACCCATTTAACATACTACAACAATAAGAAGAACAATGGTCTGACCCATTTAACATACTACAACAAGAAGAAGGAAAACAATGGTCTGACCCATTTAACATACTACAAAAGAAGAAGAACAATGGTCTGACCCATTTAACATACTACAACAATAAGAAGAACAATGGTCTGACCCATTTAACATACTACAATAAGAAGAAGGAAAACAATGGTCTGACCCATTTAACATACTACAACAAATGAAGGAGAACAATGGTCTGACCCATTTAACATACTACAACAAGAAGAACAATGGTCTGACCATTTAACTACAAAGAGAAGAAGAACAATGGTCTGACCCATTTAACATACTACAACAAGAAGAAGGAAGAACAATGGTCTGACCCATTTAACATACTACAACTAAGAAGAAGAAGAACAATGGTCTGACCCATTTAACATACTACAAAAGAAGAGAACAATGGTCTGACCCATTTAACATACTACAACAGAGAAGAGAACAATGGTCTGACCCATTTAACATACTACAATAAGAAGAAGAAGAACAATGGTCTGACCCATTTAACATACTACAATAAGAGAAGAAAAATGGTCTGACCCATTTAACATACTACAACAAGAAGGAAACAATGGTCTGACCCATTTAACATACAATAAGAAGAAGAAGAACAATGGTCTGACCCATTTAACATACTACAATAAGAAGAAGAAGACAATGGTCTGACCCATTTAACATACTACAACAAGAAGGAAAACAATGGTCTGACCCATTTAACATACTACAATAAGAAGAAGAAACAATGGTCTGACCCATTTAACATACTACAATAGAAGAAGGAGAACAATGGTCTGACCCATTTAACATACTACAAAAAGAAGGAAAACAATGGTCTGACCCATTTAACATACTACAATAGAAGAAGGAAACAATGGTTTGACCCATTTAACAACTACAATAAGAAGAAGGAAACAATGGTCTGACCCATTTAACACACTACAAAAAGAAGGAAACAATGGTCTGACCCATTTAACATACTACAATAGAAGAAGGAACAATGGTTTGACCCATTTAACATACTACAATAAGAAGAAGGAGAACAATGGTCTGACCCATTTAACATACTACAAAAGAAGAAGAAACAATGGTCTGACCCATTTAACATACTACAATAGAAGAAGGAAAACAATGGTCTTGACCCATTTAACATACTACAATAAGAAGAAGGAAACAATGGTCTGACCCATTTAACATACTACAAATAAAGGAAAACAATGGTCTGACCCATTTAACATACTACAATAGAAGAAGGAAAACAATGGTCTGACCCATTTAACATACTACAACAAGAAGAAGGAAAACAATGGTCTGACCCCTTTAACATACTACAATAAGGAGAACAATGGTCTGACCCATTTAACATACTACAACAAGAAGAAGGAAAACAACAATGCCATCTAGACATTAAGCCCACAGTTACTTCACATCACACTTTGCCCATCATTTGTACTGCAGACTACCAACGTGTTGCATACTTATTGCTACTGGGATTCTGTACAATCTAGTCACGGCCTGATTCACGCAGTTTGTATACATGTACCTTCAGCTTTTATCCTCCATATTACCACAGCTATGCCCCCACCCCCTCCAAATCTTGCAAAACAATTGTTCTTCTTGCAGTTAGAAATGCAATTGGAAGTGAAATTTGACTGTTATGGTACGTTAGTAGTTAATGGACTAAAGTAACATCTGAGTTCAAGTCATGAATTTCAACAAAATGGTAATTTTCTTTTAAACAATAATTAATTGTTTAAAAAAGATTGTCCGTATACTTTAATGTAGGGTATACAGGCAATTAAAACATCTCCATGAAACACAGGATCAGGCTGTTATGTACCCCTGTATATTCCATCTTCCTGTATGCATGTGAAACATGGATCCTCACAGTGAATGTGGAAAGAAAAATCCAACTATTGACAGACGGAAACAGACGTGAAGACAGAAAAAAACCTGACAGAATGTAAACACTGTGGAATGGACAAACAAACTATTTGCTGAGACCCTGAGGTGAAGACAGAAAAAACTGGACAGACTGATAACACTGCAGAATGGACAAACAAAGCAGAGACCCAGTCACAGAATGGACAAAGCAGAGACCCAGTCACAGAATGGACAAACAAAGCAGAGACCCAGTCACAGAATGGACAAAGCAGAGACCCAGTCACAGAATGGACAAAGCAGAGACCCAGTCACAAAATGGACAAACAAAGCAGAGACCCAGTCACAGAATGGACAAACAAAGCAGAGACCCAGTCACAAAATGGACAAAGCAGAGACCCAGTCACAGAATGGACAAACAAAGCAGAGACCCAGTCACAAAATGGACAAACAAAGCAGAGACCCAGTCACAAAATGGACAAAGCAGAGACCCAGTCACAGAATGTACAAAGCAGAGACCCAGTCACAGAATGGACAAACAAAGCAGAGACCCAGTCACAAAATGGACAAACAAAGCAGAGACCCAGTCACAAAATGGACAAACAAAGCAGAGACCCAGTCACAAAATGGACAGAGGTGGATGACCTGGGTGAACAATTCTTTAGTGTGGCAGCGCAGTGACTGGTTACATACCTGAGACATGCACATGGTCAGCAGTCTACAAGCTGAGACATACACATGGTCAGCAGTCTACTAGCTGAGACATACACATGGTCAGCAGTCTACTAGCTGAGACATACACATGGTCAGCAGTCTACTAGCTGAGACATACACATGGTCAGCAGTCTACTAGCTGAGACATACACATGGTCAGCAGTCTACTAGCTGAGACATACACATGGTCAGCAGTCTACTAGCTGAGACATACACATGGTCAGCAGTCTACCAGCTGAGACATACACATGGTCAACAGTCTACTAGCTGAGACATACACATGGTCAGCAGTCTACTAGCTGAGACATACACATGGTCAGCAGTCTACTAGCTGAGACATACACATGGTCAGCAGTCTACTAGCTGAGACATACACATGGTCAGCAGTCTACCAGCTGAGACATACACATGGTCAGCAGTCTACCAGCTGAGACATACACATGGTCAGCAGTCTACCAGCTGAGACATACACATGGTCAGCAGTCTACTAGCTGAGACATACACATGGTCAGCAGTCTACCAGCTGAGACATACACATGGTCAGCAGTCTACCAGCTGAGACATACACATGGTCAGCAGTCTACCAGCTGAGACATACACATGGTCAGCAGTCTACTAGCTGAGACATACACATGGTCAACAGTCTACTAGCTGAGACATACACATGGTCAACAGTCTACTAGCTGAGACATACACATGGTCAGCAGTCTACTAGCTGAGACATACACATGGTCAGCAGTCTACTAGCTGAGACATACACATGGTCAGCAGTCTACTAGCTGAGACATACACATGGTCAGCAGTCTACTAGCTGAGACATACACATGGTCAGCAATCTACTAGCTGAGACATACACATGGTCAGCAGTCTACTAGCTGAGACATACACATGGTCAGCAGTCTACCAGCTGAGACATACACATGGTCAGCAGTCTACTAGCTGAGACATACACATGGTCAGCAGTCTACTAGCTGAGACATACACATGGTCAGCAGTCTACTAGCTGAGACATACACATGGTCAGCAGTCTACCAGCTGAGACATACACATGGTCAGCAGTCTACTAGCTGAGACATACACATGGTCAGCAATCTACTAGCTGAGACATACACATGGTCAGCAGTCTATTAGCTGAGACATACACATGGTCAGCAGTCTACTAGCTGAGACATACACATGGTCAGCAGTCTACTAGCTGAGACATACACATGGTCAGCAGTCTACCAGCTGAGACATGCACATGGTCAGCAGTCTACCAGCTGAGACATACACATGGTCAGCAGTCTACTAGCTGAGACATGCACATGGTCAGCAGTCTACTAGCTGAGACATACACATGGTCAGCAGTCTACTAGCTGAGACATACACATGGTCAGCAGTCTACCAGCTGAGACATACACATGGTCAGCAGTCTACCTCAAGTTCCATAGTTTTCTCAAATTTAATTCTTTGACTCCCACACACTGTCCACCAGCATCCTGCAATATCAATCACGCTAGCAAAACAAAAATTTAACTCCCAACTCCCTCACCCTATCCATCAGCTTCCTGCAGAAAGCTGGTAGATAGGATGATAGGATGAGGGAGTCAACGAATGAAAGCTTTTACAGTTAGTGGGTAGGGCGCAGGATTCAAAGGGTTAATGACAGAATGATGGACTTCCAATCAGGAAGTCTGGGTTTGATCCTGCCTGGATACATCCTGCCTGATACATCCTGCCTGATACATCCTGCCTGGTATATCCTGCCTGATACATCCTGCCTGATACATTCTACCTGGATACATCCTGCCTGATACATCCTACCTGGATACATCCTGCCTGATACATCCTACCTGGATACATCCTGCCTAATATATCCTGCCTAATACATCCTACCTGGATACATTCTGCCTGATACATCCTGCCTGGATACATCCTGCCCAGATACATCCTACCTGGATACATCCTACCTAATATAACCTGCCTAATACATCCTACCTGGCTACATCCTACCTGGATACATCCTACCTGGATACATCCTGCCTGATACATCCTGCCTGATACATCCTGCCTGATACATCCTACCTGGATACATCCTGCTTGATACATCCTGCCTGGAAACATCCTGCCTGGATACATCCTGCCTAATACATCCTACCTGGATACATCATGCCTGATACATCCTGCCTGGAGACATCCTACCTGGATACATTCTGCCTGATACATCCTGCCTGATACATCCTACCTGGATACATCCTACCTGGATACATCCTGCCTGATACATCCTACCTGGATACATCCTGCCTGATAATCTTACCTGGATACATCCTACCTGGATACATCCTACCTGGATACATCCTACCTGATACATCCTGCCTGGATATGTCCTGCCTGGATACATCCTGCCTGGATACATCCTGCCTGGATACATCCTGCCTGATACATCCTACCTGAAACATCCTACCTGGATACATCCTGCCTGATACATCCTGCCTGGTGCAAAGACGATATTTCTTATCTCCAAGTCACTGTGTGTACAGAACACCAGGTGTCTACATACTGTGTATATGTATACAGTACACCTGGTGTCTACATCCTGTGTATATGTATACAGTACAACTGGTGTCTACATCCTGTGTATATGTATACAGAACACCTGGTGTCTACATCCTGTGTATATGTATACAGTACACCTGGTGCCTACATCCTGTGTATATGTATACAGAACACCAGGTGCCTACATCCTGTGTATGTATACAGAACACCTGGTGTTTACATCTGGTATATGTAAGAACACCTGGTGTCTAATCCTGTTAATGTATACAAACCTGGTGCCAACCTGTATATGTATACAGAACCTGGTGTCTACATCCTGTGTATATAGAACATCCTATCTTGTTATATACAACACCTGTGTCTACATCCTGTGTATATGTATACAGTACACCTGGGTCTACATACTGTGTTATGTATAACCGTCACCTTGTCTATATGTGAATACAGAACACCTGGTTTTACATCGTTATGTTACATACTTGTCTAATCCTGTGTAATTACAGAATGGTGTCTACATCTGTGTAATGTAACAAACACCTGTGTCTATATGTAATGATAAGAACACCTGGTGCTACATGTTATTATACAAAACTGTGTCTACATCTGTGTATATGTATACGAACACTGGTGTTACATCTGTGTATATGTTACAACACCTGGTGCTACATACTGTGTATATGTATACAGAACAGGTGTCTACATCTTTTATGTATACAGACACCGTGCTCTACTGTGTATATGTTACAAACACCGGGTCACTACTTGTATATGTATACAAACAGGTGTCTACTCTGTGTATATTACAAACCGGTGTCTACATCTGTTATATACATACCGGTGTTTATATGTGTATATGTATACAGAACACCTGTGTCTACATCTGTTATATAAAGAACACTGGTGTCTACATCCTGTTATTAAAACACCAGTGTCTACATCCTGTGTATATGTATAAAACCGGTGTCTAATCTTGTATATGTATACAGAAACCTGGTGTCTACATCCTGTGTTATTGTATACAGACACTGGTCTACTATGTATAGTATACAGCCCTGGTTAACCTGTGTATATGTATAGAACACGGTGTCTACATCTGTGTATATGTATACAGAACACCGGCGTCTACATTCTGTGTATTGTATACAAACCGGTCTACTCTGTTATATGTTACAGAACACCGGTGCTAATCTGTGTATTGTATACAGAACCTGTGCACATCTGTGTATATGTATAAAAACCGTGTCTAATCTGTGTATATGTATACAGACCTGGGTCTACTACTGTTATTGTAAAAACACCTGGTGTCTACATTGTTATAGTATACAGAACACCTGGTGTCTACATCGTGTATATACAGACACCGTGTTAATCTGTTTATATGTGTCAACTGGTTTATACGTACATGTTACAACTTATTTATACGTATGTGTTAACTGTGTTATACGATAATGTTCTACATCCTGTGATATGAAATACTAGGTATACAGAACAGTTTCACCCGTGTAATTATAGTTAAGACACGGTGTCTACATGTTATTGAACAGACACGTGTTAATCGTGTTATGATAGACACTGTGTCTCTTGAAGTAAGAACCTGGTCTACATCTTTTTGACGACACCTGGTGTTATCTGTGTAATGATACAGACGGTGTTACATTTTATTGTATACGACACGCTACATCCTGTGTATGTTACAGAACGGTGTTACACTGTTATTGACAGACTGGTTATCTGTATTGATACGACACTGTTAATTTGTATATGTACGACACCGGCTATCTGTGTTATGTTCGAACTGTTAACGGTAAGTATACAGCACGGTCTATCTTGTTTGTCAAACACTCTCCTAATACAGAACGGTGTCTACATCTTGTATTGTTACACACTGGTCTACTGTAATACACTTGTCTAATCTGTGTATGTAACGACCTGTGTTACATACTATGTACGTGTTACATCTTGTATATTAGAACACGTGCTAACTGTTATTACAGACACCTGGTGTCTACATCTGTGTATATGTATACAGACACCTGGTGCTAACTGTGATTGTTACAGAACACCGGTAGATATCACTGTGTATATGTATAAGAACACTGGTGTCTACATCTGTGTATTGTATAAGAACACTGTGTAATACTGTGTTATGTAAGACACGGTCTACATCTTGTAATGTATACAGAACACCTGGTGTCTACTCCTGTGTATATGTTACAGAACCCGGTGTTACATCTGTTTATGTAACAGAACACGGTTTACATCTGTGTTATGTAAAGAACCTGGTGCTACTACTGTGATATGATACAGAACACCTGGGTACACCTGTGTTATTTGATGTTCTACAACTTGTATATGTATACAGAACACCTGGTGTCTAATCTGTGTATTTATACAAACACCTGGTGCTACATGTGTATGTAACGAACACCTGGTGTCACATCCTTGTATATGTATACAGAACACCGGTGTTAATCTTGTATTGTATACGAACACGGTGTCATCTGTGTATATGTATACAGAACACTGGTGTCTACATTGTAATGAACGACCCTGGTCTACATCTTGTAAATGATACACACTGGGCTACATCTGTGTTATGTATACAGAAACCTGGTGTCTACATCTTGTATAGTATACAGAAACGGTGTTATCTGGTTTGTATACAGAACACTGTCTACACTGTTTGTTGAACCGGTGTTACATCTGTGTATTGTAAGAACACTGGTGTCTACATCTTGTATATGTATACAGACCGGTGTCTACATCCTTGTATATACAGAACCTGGTGTACATTTGTATATGTTACAGAACCTGGTGTCTCATCTTGTTGTTCAACCTGGTGTTATACAGAACCTGTGCTACATCTGTGATAGTAAAACCTGTGCACTGTTATTTCAGAACGGTGTTACTATGTATACAACACCTGTCCATCTAGATACAGACCGTCTCATTGTGTATTGTAAGACACTGGTCTACTTTATCAACACTGGTGCTAACTGTATATGTATACGACCGGTGTCTACTTGTTTGATACAGAAGTGTTATCTGTGTATGTAACAAACACGTGCTAGTGTAATGTTACAGACACGGTGCTAATCGTATTACAACACCGTGTCTAATCTGGTATATTACGACTGGTGCTCATCCTTGTAAGTAACAGACACCGCTACATCGTGATATATACAGACACCGGCTACTCTGTTATGAACAGAACCCGGTCTAATCTGGTATTGTATACGAACCCTCTACATTCCTGTGTAAGTATAAAGAACCGGTCTACATCTTGTAAGTAGAACCGTTCACGTTATGTATACGACTGGTGCAACAATATGTATAATGTAAGAACCTGGGTTAACTTGTAATGTATACAGACCGTGTCACTCTTGTTAAGACCGTCTATCTGTATATATACAGAACACTGTCTACATCGTGTATAAGACACCTGGGCTACTCTTGATATTATACGACACCGGTTACATTTTATGTACAAACTGAACGGTATGTTACACCTCCACCAATAACAACCCTGTCACTAAATCAACCTGGCACATCTAATAACAAAACGGTTCTACATCGTAAGTATACAAAACGTGTTACTCTGAATTACAAACCGTCTACACGTGTTTTTCACACTGTTAATCCTGATATTACAAACACGTGTTACATCCTGTAGTAACAGAACGTCTACATCTTGATATGTATACAGAAACTGGTTTAACTTGTATATATAAATGGTCTCTCTTGTTACAACACTGGTACATCTTAATACAGAACACCTGTGTCTACATCTGTGTATATGTAACAGAACACCTGGTGTCTACATCTGTGTATATGTATACAGAACCTGGTGTACATCCTTGATATGTAACAGAACACTGGTCTACTCTGTTATATGTAACAGAACACCTGGTGTCTACATCTGTGTATATGTACAGAACACTGGTGTCTACATCTGTGTATATGTATCAGACACCTGGTGTCTACATCTGTGTATATGTATACAGAACACCTGGTGTCTACATCCTTATATGTATACAGAACACCGGTGTCTACATCCTGTTTATGTATACAGAACACCGGTTTAATTGTTATATGTATACAAACACCGGTGCTACATCTGTGTATATGTATACAGAACACCGGTGTCTACATCCTGTGTATATGTACAGAACACGTGTCTACATCCTGTGTATTGTATACAGACACCTGGTTCTAATCCTGTGTATATGTATACAGAACACTGGTGTCTACAGTGTATATGTAACAGAACACTGTGTCTACATCTGTGTATGTATACAGAACACAGGTTCTAATCCTGTGTATATTTATAAGAACACCGTGTCTACATCCGTGTATAGTATACAGAACTGTGTCTACATCTGTTATATGTTACAGAACACCGTGCTACATCTTGTATGTTACAGAACCTGGGTCTCTCCGTGTATGTATACAGAACACCGTGTCTACATCCGTTAATGTATACAGAACACGGTTCACTGTTTAGTAAAGAACACTGTGTCTAACTTTATTATACAGACACTGGTGTCATCCTGTGTTATGTTACAGAACACTGTTCTAATCCTGTGTATATTACAGACACTGGTCTAATCTGTGTATATTAACAGACACTGGTGTCTACACGTGTATATGTATACAGACACCTGGTGTCTACATCCGTGATATGTAACAGACACCGGGTCACATCCTTGTAATTTACGAACCGTGTCTACATCCTGTTATTTTTTTTTTTTTTTTTTTTTTTTTTTTTTTTTTTTTTTTTTTTTTTTTTTTTTTTTTTTTTTTTTTTTTTTTTTTTTTTTTTTTTTTTTTTTTTTTTTTTTTTTTTTTTTTTTTTTTTTTTTTTTTTTTTTTTTTTTTTTTTTTTTTTTTTTTTTTTTTTTTTTTTTTTTTTTTTTTTTTTTTTTTTTTTTTTTTTTTTTTTTTTTTTTTTTTTTTTTTTTTTTTTTTTTTTTTTTTTTTTATACAGTACACCTGGTGTCTATATCCTGTGTATATGTATACAGAACACCTGGTGTCTACATACTGTGTATATGTATACAGAACACCTGGTGTCTATATCCTGTGTATATGTATACAGAACACCTGGTGTCTACATCCTGTGTATATGTATACAGAACACCTGGTGCCTACATACTGTGTATATGTATACAGAACACCTGGTGTCTACATCCTGTGTATATGTATACAGAACACCTGGTGTCTAACATCCTGTGTATATGTATACTGTACACCTGGTGTCTACATCCTGTGTATATGTATACAGAACACCTGGTGCCTACATACTGTGTATATGTATACAGAACACCTGTGTCTACATCCTGTCTTTATGTATACAGAACACCAGGTGTCTACATACTGTGTATATGTCTACAGAACACCTGGTGCCTACATACTGTGTATATGTATACAGAACACCAGGTGTCTACATCCTGTGTATATGTATACAGAACACCAGGTGTCTACATACTGTGTATATGTATACAGTACACCTGGTGTCTATATCCTGTGTATATGTATACAGAACACCTGGTGTCTACATACTGTGTATATGTATACAGAACACCTGGTGTCTACATCCTGTGTATATGTATACAGAACACCAGGTGTCTACATCCTGTGTATATGTATAAAGAACACCAGGTGTCTACATACTGTGTATATGTAATACAGAACACCTGGTGTCTACATCCTGTGTATATGTATACAGTACACCTGGTGTCTACATACTATGTATATGTAAAACAGAACACCTGGCGTCTACATCCTGTGTATATGTATACAGAACACCAGGTGTCTACATCCTGTGTATATGTATACAGAACACCTGGCGTCTACATTCTGTGTATATGTATACAGAACACCTGGTGTCTACATCCTGTGTATATGTATACAGAACACCAGGTGTCTACATCCTGTGTATATGTATACAGAGCACCTGGTGTCTACATACTGTGTATATGTATAACAGAACACCTGGTGTCTACATACTGTGTAATATGTATACAGTACACCTGGTGTCTACATACTGTGTATATGTATACAGAACACCTGGTGTCTACATCCTGTGTATATGTATACAGAACACCTGGTGTCTACATCTGTTATAGTATACAGAACACCTGGTGTCTACATTGTATATGTATACAGAACACCTGGTGTCTACACCTGTGTATATGTAACAGAACCTGGTGTCTACATCCTGTGTATATGTATACAGAACACCGGTCTACATCCTTGTATATGTAAAACGACATCTGTGTATAAGTATAGATACAGTTCAACCTTGTTGTTAAACATCCATGTGATATGTATACAGACACCGGTGTCTACATCCTGTGTATATGTATACAGAACGCTGTCTACATATGTGTATATGTATACAGAACACTGTCACCTGGTATAACAACCCTGGTGTAATACGTATAATCAGACACCGGTTCTACATCCTGTTGTATAACACAGAACACCTGGTGTCTACATACGTGTATATGTAACGCAGAACACCTGGTGTCTACATACTTGTATATGTATACAGAACACCTGGTGTCTACATCTGTATATAACACCTGTTTACACTTATTACAACACCGGCACATCGGATTACAACCCGCTAATCTTAAACTGTGTATATGTAACAGACACCGGTGTCTACATCCTGTGTATATGTACAAACACTGGTGTCTACATCCTGTGTAATGTATACAACACGTTACATCCGTGTATAGTATACAGAACACGGTGCAATCCTGTGTATATGTATACAGAACACGGTGTCTACTCCGTGTATATGTTACAAACACCGTGTCTAATCCTGTGTATATGTTAAGAACACCGGTCTACATCCGTTATAGTATACAGACACGGTGTCTAATCCTGTGTATATTATACAGAACACGTGTCTAATCGTGTTTGATAAGAACACCGGTGTCTAATCCTGTGTTATGATCAGAAACCGTTCTACATCTGGTATATATACAGACACCTGTGTCTCATCTGTTAATAACAGAACACGGTTCTAACTGTTATGTATACAGAACACGGTCTACATCTGTGTTATGTAACAGAACCGTGTCTAATCCTGTGTATATGTATACGAACACGGTCTAATCTGTGTTATGATACAGAACACGTGTCTAATCTGTGTATAGTATACAGAACCGGTCTAATCCTGGTATATGTATACAGAACACGGTGTCATCTGTTATGTCAAACACCTGGTGTTAACCGTTAGTAACAGAACCCTGGTGTCTACTCTGTGTATAGTATACGACACCTGTGTCTACATCCTGGTATATGTTACAGAACACCTGGTGCTCATCTGTGTAATGTATACGAACACGTGTCTACATCCTGTGTATATGTATACAGAACACCGGTGTCTACATCCTTGTATATGTATACAGAACACTGGTTCTACATCTGTGTATATGTATACAGAACACCTGTGTCTACATACTGTGTATATGTTACAGACACCGGTCTACATCGGATATCACACTGGTGTCTACTGTGTATGTACAGACACCGTGCATCTGTATGTATAAATGTGTACATCTGTGTTGTATACAGACACTGTGCCATCTGTGTATTAACGAACACTGGGTCAATCTTTAATTACGAACACTGCTCTTGTATAGTATCAGACACCGTCTACACTGTGTATATAAGACACTGTCTACATGGTTTAACGTCTACATGTGATATTAAGAACGGTCTACAGGTATGTACGAACACGGTCACTGTTTAGTATAGTCAAGTTAAGTACAGACACTGGTTAATAGTATAGGTCTACTTGTATACGACCTGACGTTATATGTATAAATGTCCTGTATATTACAAACACGTCTAATGTATATGTTCAGAACCTGTGCTACCTTGTTATATAAACACCACCTGTGATGTACAGAACTGTCACAGTGAAACACTTCACGGATACAACCTGCTAACTGTGTAAACAGACCTGTGTCCTTGTATGTAAGAACCGTAATCTGTTAGCAAAATCATTTTAACGAACACGGCTTGTGTACCCCCCCCCCCCCCCCCCCCCCCCCCCCCCCCCCCCCCCCCCCCCCCCCCCCCCCCCCCCCCCCCCCCCCCCCCCCCCCCCCCCCCCCCCCCCCCCCCCCCCCCCCCCCCCCCCCCCCCCCCCCCCCCCCCCCCCCCCCCCCCCCCCCCCCCCCCCCCCCCCCCCCCCCCCCCCCCCCCCCCCCCCCCCCCCCCCCCCCCCCCCCCCCCCCCCCCCCCCCCCCCCCCCCCCCCCCCCCCCCCCCCCCCCCCCCCCCCCCCCCCCCCCCCCCCCCCCCCCCCCCCCCCCCCCCCCCCCCCCCCCCCCCCCCCCCCCCCCCCCCCCCCCCCCCCCCCCCCCCCCCCGTGTATATGTATACAGAACACCTGGTGTCTACATCCTGTGTATATGTACACAGAACACCTGGTGTCTACATCCTGTGTATATGTATACAGAACACCTGGTGTCTACATACCTGTGTATATGTATACAGAACACCTGGTGTCTAATCCTGTGTATATGTAACAGAACACCTGGTGTCTACATCCTGTGTATATGTATACAGAACACCTGTGCCTACATCCTGTTATATGTATACAGAAACACCTGGTGTCTACATCCTGTGTATATGTATACAGAACACCTGGTGCCTACATCCTGTGTATATGTATACAGAACACCTGGTGTCTACATCCTGTGTATATGTATACAGAACACCTGGTGTCTACATCCTGTGTATATGTATACAGAACACCTGGCTTCTACATACTGTGTATATGCACACAGAACACCTGGTGTCTAAACCCTGTGCATATGTATACAGAACGGCTGGAGTCTAAACCATGTGTATACGTATACAGATCACCTGGTGTCTAAACCATGTGTATACGTATACAGAACATCTGGTGTTTAAAGCCTCTACATGTGTTTATGTACAGAACATCAAATGTGTGTGTGCTAAAGATCCAGTCAGTCATGACGGCGTCCAGTGGTGTATAAAAACATGACAACACTCAGCACTACACTCACCAATGTCCTGTATGAAAACATGACAACACTCAGCACTACACTCACCAATGTCCTGTATGAAAACATGACAACACTCAGCACTACACTCACCAATGTCCTGTATGAAAACATGACAACACTCAGCACTACATTCACCAATGTCCTGTATGAAAACATGACAACACTCAGCACTACACTCACCAATGTCCTGTATGAAAACATGACAACACTCAGCACTACATTCACCAATGTCCTGTATGAAAACATGACAACACTCAGCACTACATTCACCAATGTCCTGTATGAAAACATGACAACACTCAGCACTACACTCACCAATGTCCTGTATGAAAACATGACAACACTCAGCACTACACTCACCAATGTCCTGTATGAAAACATGACAACACTCAGCACTACACTCACCAATGTCCTGTAGTGTATGAAAACATGACAACACTCAGCACCACACTCACCAATGTCCTGTATGAAAACATGACAACACTCAGCACCACACTCACCAATGTCCTGTAGTGTATGAAAACAGACAACACTCAGCACTACACTCACCAATGTCCTGTATGAAAACATGACAACACTCAGCACCACACTCACCAATGTCCTGTATGAAAACATGACAACACTCAGCACTACATTCACCAATGTCCTGTATGAAAACATGACAACACTCAGCACTACACTCACCAATGTCCTGTATGAAAACATGACAACACTCAGCACTACACTCACCAATGTCCTGTAGTGTATGAAAACATGACAACATTCACACCACACTCACCAAAGATGGAGTATGCAGACTGTGCAGCAATATACTGGAAGCATGATGCAGGCAAAACAACACGTCACACACATTCTGGAAAACTGGAATGCTTAAGAAAAGTTAACGGCTATCAAAAAATATCTATGGAGTTTCCATTGCTCCCACACATCCAGTACCTCTGTAGTATTTATAGACCCTGAAATGGCTTGAGCATGACTTCATGATACAAGGAAAAAATCCTACAACAAACATTCAACAACAACACCACAAACACGTTAACAAGAAAACACCCTGAGGGTGCAGATGGGACCCACAGTACCAATGCCCCGCCATTCTCCGGACAATCACCTCCCAAGCTCCTGACGCCGTCCGACAGCCATTTCATCAGACAGAGTGGGGTAGGAGTGGGGGTGGGGTGGGGGGCTGTCCATGCATTGCATGACCCATTCAGACCCAGTCATCAGTCACCTTGTTTACAAAATGAATGGCAAGGTGGGAGATGACAAACTCCCGGACAAAGCCACACAACGCGCACCAAGCACTGAACCAAGAGAGAATGGAAGAGCCCTCGCTCGCGGCACTCTGGGTCAAAAGAGGGTGTTTCCATTCTCTTAGTCCAACACAGGAAATGTAGAAACAATTACAGTAACATCCATAATCATGCAGCTATAAAACAGTTGTACATGTACACACTACTGCAGTTCTCAGTAAGCTGGAGGGGAAAAAACTAACAGAAATATGGTCTACACAGGACATGGTGCGGTGGCCAATGTGTGGACAACGTGTGGTGGTCTTACACAGGACATGGTGCGGTGGCCAATGTGTGGACAACGTGTGGTGGTCTTACACAGGACATGGTGCGGTGGCCAATGTGTGGACAACGTGTGGTGGTCTTACACAGGACATGGTGCGGTGGGCAATGTGTGGACAACGTGTGGTGGTCTTACACAGGACATGGTGCGGTGGCCAATGTGTGGACAACGTGTGGTGGTCTTACACAGGACATGGTGCGGTGGCCAATGTGTGGACAACGTGTGGTGGTCTTACACAGGACATGGTGCGGTGGCCAATGTGTGGACAACGTGTGGTGGTCTTACACAGGACATGGTGCGGTGGCCAATGTGGTGGACAACGTGTGGTGGTCTTACACAGGACATGGTGCGGTGGCCAATGTGTGGACAACGTGTGGTGGTCTTACACAGGACATGGTGCGGTGGGCAATGTGTGGACAACGTGTGGTGGTCTTACACAGGACATGGTGCGGTGGCCAATGTGTGGACAACGTGTGGTGGTCTTACACAGGACATGGTGCGGTGGCCAATGTGTGGACAACGTGTGGTGGTCTTACACAGGACATGGTGCGGTGGCCAATGTGTGGACAACGTGTGGTGGTCTTACACAGGACATGGTGCGGTGGCCAATGTGTGGACAACGTGTGGTGGTCTTACACAGGACATGGTGCGGTGGCCAATGTGTGGACAACGTGTGGTGGTCTTACACAGGACATGGTGCGGTGGCCAATGTGTGGACAATGGTGTGGTGGTCTTACACAGGACATGGTGTGGTGGCCAATGTGTGGACAATGGTGTGGTGGTCTTACACAGGACATGGTGTGGTGGCCAATGTGTGGACAATGGTGTGGTGGTCTTACACAGGACATGGTGTGATGGCCAAGTGTGGACAATGGTGTGGTGGTCTTACACAGGACAATGGTGTGGTGGCCTTACACAGGGCAATGGTGTGGTGGCCTTACACAGGACAATGGTGTGGTGGCCTTACACAGGACAATGGTGTGGTGGCCTAACACAGGACAATGGTGTGGTGGCCTAACACAGGACAGTGGTGTGGTGGCCTTACACAGGACAGTGGTGTGGTGGCCTTACACAGGACAATGGTGTGGTGGCCTTACACAGGACAGTGGTGTGGTGGCCTTACACAGGACAGTGGTGTGGTGGCCTTACACAGGACAGTGGTGTGGTGGCCTTACACAGGACAGTGGTGTGGTGGCCTTACACAGGACAGTGGTGTGGTGGCCTTACACAGGACAGTGGTGTGGTGGCCTTACACAGGACAGTGGTGTGGTGGCCTTACACAGGACAGTGGTGTGGTGGCCTTACACAGGACAGTGGTGTAGTGGCCTATGTGTGGACAATGGTGTGGTGGCCTTACACAGGACAGTGGTGTGGTGGCCTTACACAGGACAATGGTGTGGTGGTCTATGTGTGGACAATGGTGTGGTGGTCTTACACAGGACAATGGTGTGGTGGCCTTACACAGGACAGTGGTGTGGGTGGCCTTACACAGGACAGTGGTGTGGTGGTCTTATACAGGACAATGGTGTGGTGGTCTTATACAGGACAATGGTGTGGTGGTCTTACACAGGACAGTGGTGTGGTGGCCTTACACAGGACAATGGTGTGGTGGCCTTACACAGGACAGTGGTGTGGTGGTCTTACACAGGACAGTGGTGTGGTGGCCTTACACAGGACAATGGTGTGGTGGCCTTACACAGGACAGTGGTGTGGTGGCCTTACACAGGACATGGTGTGGTGGCCAATGTGTGGACAATGGTGTGGTGGCCTATGTGTGGACAGTGGTGTGGTGGCCTATGTGTGGACAGTGGTGTGGTGGCCTATGTGTGGACAGTGGTGTGGTGGCCTATGTGTGGACAGTGGTGTGGTGGCCTATGTGTGGACAATGGTGTGGTGGCCTTACACAGGACAATGGTGTGGTGGCTTTGTGTGGACAATGGTGTGGTGGCCTATGTGTGGACAATGGTGTGGTGGCCTATGTGTGGACAATGGTGTGGTGGCCTTACACAGGACAATGGTGTGGTGGCCTTACACAGGACAATGGTGTGGTGGCCTATGTGTGGCAGGATTTCACCTGATGTTATTGATTCTGTATGTTTCTGACACTGGGGAGAGTTTTCTCATCTCTAAAACCTCTCTTCCCTCACCCTCAAAATTTACCCAGCTCATAAAATTCTTTTCCTGTATGCAGTAAACTGAATTTCTGTTGATACTATCAAGGCAAATGTTCACAGACTTTCAAAGACTCCTTTCTTTTTCAGAAATATTTGATAAGAGTATTTCAAGTTATCATTTGATAGAGTATATCAAATTATCTAACCTTCAACATAAAAATTACCATCTATTGCATAACCATCATTTCTCTCAGTATCCATGAAAAAAAAAATGAAATGAATACACTTACAGCGTCAAATTAAAATTTCATCATTCCTTTAGTTAAATCTAAGTTACGAGAGTCTATTTGGCAGTGACACATTGAATGTATAAACAAATGAAACATCAATCTATTAGTCAACAAATGAGCCAGTAATTATTCAATCAAACTTGTGTGTTTCAAGCATTCCAAACAGCAAAGTACAACAACAGATACAATGCAAACAATGTCATTTGACAGGAACGTGTTCTGACAATTCAATGCACTTACTGTCATCTCACAATCGGACTTGCAAAGGACAGGGGAAACCCCACTTTAAAGCTCAACACCACATAGTTTGAAGCCTTCATGTATTTCAAAATTGGTCACTTGTATTATTATCAACAATGATGAACAAGTCCGACAAAGGTAAAACCAAAAACGCCAGCAAAACGTGTTAATCAATCCACCTGCCAATCACAGTTGCAGTTGTTGCAATCAGAATTATTCTCAGATCATTTGAAGCAAAAACTATGTCATTACCATTATCTCTGAGGACACCAGAAACAGTGAAACACCAACACCACCACACTGACTGTGGCATTCAGAAGGACAACACACCACCACCACACTGACTGTGGCATTCAGAAGGACAACACACCACCACCACACTGACTGTGGCATTCAGAAGGACAACACACCAACACACTGACTGTGGCATTCAGAAGGACAACACACCAACACACTGACTGTGGCATTCAGAAGGACAACACACCAACACACTGACTGTGGCATTCAGAACGACAACACACCACCACCACCACACTGACTGTGGCATTCAAAAGGACAACACACCAACACACACTGACTGTGGCATTCAGAAGGACAACACACCAACACACACTGACTGTGGCATTCAGAAGGACAACACAAACCACACACACTGACTGTGGCATTCAGAAGGACAACACACCACCACACTGACTGTGGCATTCAGAAGGACAACACACCACCACACACTGACTGTGGCATTCAGAAGGACAACACACCAACACCACACTGACTGTGGCATTCAGAAGGACAACACACCAACCACACTGACTGTGGCATTCAGAAGGACAACACAACACCACACTGACTGTGGCATTCAGAAGGACAACACACACACACACACTGACTGTGGCATTCAGAAGGACAACACACACACCACCACACTGACTGTGGCATTCAGAAGGACAACACACCAACACAACTGACTGTGGCATTCAGAAGGACACACAACACCACACACTGACTGTGGCATTCAGAAGGACAACACACCACAACACACTGACTGTGGCATTCAGAAGGACAACACACACACCACACATGACTGTGGCATTCAGAAGGACAACACACCAACCACACTGACTGTGGCATTCAGAAGGACAACACCACCACACTGACTGTGGCATTCAGAAGGACAACACACCACACTGACTGACTGTGCATTCAGAAGGACAACACACCACACCACACTGACTGTGGCATTCAGAAGGACAACAACACACATGCATCAAGGACACACACACACACTGACTGTGGCATTCAGAAGGAACAACACACCAACACCACACTGACTGTGGCATTCAGAAGGACAACACACCACCACACTGACTGTGGCATTCAGAAGGACAACACACCACCACCACACTGACTGTGGCATTCAGAAGGACAACACACCAACACACTGACTGTGGCATTCAGAAGGACAAACACCACACACACCACACTGACTGTGGCATTCAGAAGGACAACACACAACCAACACATGACTGTGGCATTCAGAAGGACACACACACACAACTGACTGTGCATCAGAAGGACAACACACCACTCACACTGTGCATGAAGGACAACACACCAACACACACTGACTGTGGCATTCAGAAGGACAACACACCACCAACACACTGACTGTGGCATTCAGAAGGACAACACACCAACACACACTGACTGTGGCATTCAGAAGGACAACACACCAACACCACAACTGACTGTGGCATTCAGAAGGACAACACACCACCACACTGACTGTGCATTCGAAGGACACACACACACACCACACTGACTGTGGCATTCAGAAGGACAACACACACCACCACACTGACTGTGGCATTCAGAAGGACAACACACCAACACACACACTGACTGTGGCATTCAGAAGGACAACACACCACACACACACTGACTGTGGCATTCAGAAGGACAAACACACACAACACACTACAACAGAACCAGACTGTGCATCAGAAAGGACAACACACACACACGACTGGCATCAAAGACAACACACCACACACTGACTGTGGCATTCAGAAGGACAACACACCAACACACACATGACTGTGGCATTCAAGAAGGACAACACACCAACACCACACTGACTGTGGCATTCAGAAGGACAACAACCCACACACACTGACTGTGGCATTCAAGCAACCAGCCCAACATGCACAAGACACACACCACAACACTGACGTGCATTCAGAAGGACAACACACCAACACAACAACATGACTGTGGCATCGAAGCAACACACAAAACAAACTGGAACACACACCAACACACACACTGACTGTGGCATTCAGAAGGACAACACACCACCACACTAGACATGGCATTCAGACAAAACACACATGAGCAAACACACCAACAACTGACTGGCATCAAAGACAAAACACCAACACCACACATATGACACATCAAAAGGACAAACACAACACCACACTGACGTGGCATCAGAAAGACACAACAACACAACAAAACACCACACAACATCAACAGAAGCACAACACACCAAACACAACATGCACAGACACACCACAGAAGACAACACAACCAACACACAAACTCACAGAAGGACACACAACACCACACATGACAGTGGCAACATACAAGCACAACATCAACAGAAGGGCAACATCAACACAAGGACACAACATCAACAGAAGGGCAAAAACACAACAGAAGCACAACACACACAAAGGGCACAACACCCAACAAAGGCACAACATCAACAACAGAAGCACAACATCACAAAAGGGCACAACATCAACAGAAGGCACACACAACAGAACACACAACACAACAAACACAACACACACAGAACACAACACAACAGAAGCACAACACCAACAAACACAACAACAACAAACAACAACACACAAGACACAACACAACATAAACACAACACAACAGAACACAACATACAACACAACAACACAACATGAACACACCATAAACACAACACAACATGAACACACTAAAACAACAGAACACATAAACCAACACAACATGAACACCAAAACAAACACAACATAACACACACACAACACAACAAACACAACATGAACACACCCTAACACAACACAAACACACAAACACAACCATAAACACAACACAACAAATAACACAACACAAAACACAACACAACATGAACACACACACTAAACACAACACAAACACAACATGAACACACCATAAACACAACAACACAAACATGAACACAACACATAAAACACAACAAACATGAACACACATAAACAACAAACACAACATGAACACACAACACAACAAAACACAACATAACACACCATAAAACACAACAACACACATGAACACACCATAAACACAACACAACATAACACAACATAACACACATAACACAACATACAAACACACAAACACAAACACACCATAAACACAACAAACACAAACATAAACACAACATGAACACACCATAAACACAAACATACACATGAACACAACATAAACACAACATAAACACAACATGAAACACAACACAACATAACACAATAACACAACACACATAAACACAACTAAACACAACATAAACACAACATAAACACACATAAACACAACACAAACAACACACATAAACACACACAACATACAACATAACACACATAACACAACACAAAAAACACATGAACACACCTAAAACAACTAACACACACAACATAAACACACATAACACAAATACACACCATAAACACAACACAACATAAAACACAACGTAAAACACAACATAACACAAACCCTAAACACAACACAAACACAACATGAACACACCATAAACACAACACAACATAAACACAACACAAACACAACATGAACACACCATACACAACACAACACAAAACACAACATAAACACACTAAACACACACACAAAACACAACAAACCACAAACAACAAACATAAACACAACATAAACACAACATAAACACAACGTAAACACAATATAAACAACACAAACACAACATAAACATAACACGAACACAACATGAACACACCATAAACAAACACAACATAACAAACGTACAACACAACATAAACACAACACAACATGAACACACATAAACAAACACAACATAGACACAACACAACATAACACATAAACACAACATAAACACAACTAAACACAATTAAAACACAACTAAACACAACATAAACACAACACAACATAAACACAATGTAAACACAACAAAACACAACACAACAACGAAAACACAACATAAACACAACATAAAACAACACTAAACACAACATAAAACACGTAAACACAACATAAACACAACAGTAAACACAACATAAACACAACGTAAACACAAACATAAACACAACGTAAACACAACATAAACACAACTAAACACAACAAAACACAACGTAAAACACAACATAAAACAACTAACACAACTAAACACAAAAAACACAACACAACATAAACACAATGTAAACACAACATAAACACAACGTAAACACAACATAAACACAACGTAAACACAACATAAACACAACACAACATAAACACAACACAACATAAACACAACAAACAGAAACACAACAGAAACCATGGCCCGTTTGTTGCTCATCCTCACACACCTATCATTCTGGTGGTATCAGCATTTTACTGTTTCTCATAGATAATAAAATTATCACATTTTTGTGTGCCTGTAGATCATTAAATATCACAATCTAGTGCCTATTTTGCACTAGCCAACAGCTGATCCAGAAATATAAAAAAAACCATACTGAGTCAGTATGGCAGTAGGAAACAAAGGGAAGTGGGTGCATAGTTTGTCTCAGAGAGTACAGAGGTGTATAAGAAGTCTGACATAATACCAGAGAACAGTAAACCATGTCCACGTATGAATTCAAACAAACTGTAAAACAGGAAAAACAAATTGAACACAAAGGTAACATGGAGAGCAAGGGATCGAGCAAAGAGGGCAGTTTGCCAGTCAATAAGGGGCCATAAGCTTTGCCAACAACACTGTGAACAAATATAGTGTCATTACCAGGGCTGGGCATTTGGCACGTTTTTCACCACATGACAGGCAGATTTTGTGACAGAGTATATCAGGTGAAAAGATGTCTAGAAAAAGATGTCTAGACACTTACAATTACCCCACTCACCGGAAGAGACAGCATATGCGACAAGCTATCTACAATCTATGAAGGCTAACAGTCAAAACTCTATGGCCAAATCTCATGAGTAAGTGTAGGCGTTCAGTCAGGTACAACAATGAGTCCTTTTCAGAATTATTCCCCTGATCAGAAACAAAGTAGAACTGGAGACTATGTGGTCTCCCACATCACAAATTAATATGTCGGTAATCTTTCTTTCATCTTTTCAACTATCAGAAATTGATATTAATCAGTATGTTGGTAATCTTTCTTTCATCTTTTCAACTAATTTTACAATTATTCTATTGCTTGATGACAGGAGTATAGAAGTCCACCAACACTAGCATTATAATTTTTATTGACAACAACAACATAGATAAGAGAAATTCAAACAATCACAACATATACATCATTACAGGTACTGCTGTTGAAACAAGAACCAAAAATGAATATTGTACACAAAAAATAAGATGAAATGTATGAAATAAAAGAATAGAATGATTTACTGTATAGAAAACAAAATAATAATAATAATAATAATAATAATTATTATTATTATTATTATTATTAAATAAAAGAATAGAATGATTTACTGTATAGAAAACAAAATAAATCGCATGAATTAACAAAACTAATACTCAAGTGTGATCATTTTCTACATCATTTCTATAGATTTCTGATGACGTTTTGGCTTAATCATCAACACAGAAAAGCTATTTGTCTTAATTTGTTGCTCATTTGTTTCATTATTTCAATTCCCGCTCTCTCTATTATTTTCTATTTGGATTTGGAGCAGTTGTGTTATTTCATTATCAGCATTATTATTCATGGGGGCATAGCTAACAAGTTGTATTCAGTGTTATTTCATTATCAGCATTATTATTCATGGGGGCATAGCTAACAAGTTGTATTCAGTATTATTTCATTATCAGCATTATTATTCATGGGGGTATAGCTAACAAGTTGTATTCAGTGTTATTTCATTATCAGCATTATTATTCATGGGGGTATAGCTAACAAGTTGTTTTCAGTATTATTTCATTATCAGCATTATTATTCATGGGGGCATAACTAAGAAGTTGTTTTCAGTTTCACACAAGCATCTTTTCATCTCATACATTTCATACAATCATCATCAAAGTGCCAAACAGGGAGCAAACTTAACCTTTCACTCCCGCACCCTATCCACCAACTGCAAACACTTAACCCTTTGACTGCCTCACTCTATATACCAGCTTCCTGCAGAAAGCTGGTGGATAGGGTAAGGGAGTCAAAGGGTTAAGTTTCTGCTTAACTAGCACGGTTGACAACACAGGATACTGGAGGAATGGGTATGGGAGTCAAAGGGTTAAAATAAAACTGAAGTCAAAATGCAAAAGTCAAGTCATGAAGCTCATGTTGCCACAAATAATGGGCAGACTGGTACAAAGTCAGGAACATATTGGTTCTTTTGATATCAATATCATATTTCCATATGAGACACAGAGTGCACAATTGTTGCATAAATATAACTAGACCAAAACAGAGCACAGCTGTATAAAATGAAATAATTCAAATGGTGAAACACCCATAAGACACAATGTTGTAGACATATTGCTTCTTGTTTGCATTTCTGACTAAAGTTGTTGGAAGTTGACTTTGGAAGCTATCTATTTATTGCTCTGTTTAATCATTACATTTCAACAATGTTGTTTTGATGACCTAAAGTGAAGTAGTGAACTCTTCTATTCCCCTTGTCCTTGTGAGAATTCCAATCTCAAAATTAAGATGGGTAATTTGTATGAAGCACTAGGAGTACTGGGTTACGACTTACAAGAGAGATGACAGGTAATTCAAGCAAAACGTATCACCTATGCATGTCAAATACAGATCAAGAATACATTATTACTGGTAGAAATGTATCACACAGTTCAGTAACAGGTGGGAACTGTCATAGAAGCAAGCCGATGCCAATGTGAGACACAGGAAGTACATGCACCGGTACAAATTTACTGTTGCCCTCTTCTTCAGCTGACATCTTTCTCAACAGCTATGAAACCTGCCACTGAAAAATAAAAACAAAAATTGATAATATCAGACATGTTGACACAATCAAGGATCATAAATCATAAAGAGACAGTCAAATAGACATACTGACAGTGATATAACAATAAACAGTGATACAAACAAAATGTGTGAATATGTTTCCATGGGGTATGTGTGTGTGTGTGTACGTGTGTGTGTAAATAGATAGATAGATCATCATCAATATCATCATCATCATCATCATCATCATCATCCACATCACCTCATCATCATCCATCACATCATCATATCGATCATGTGCCCTGCTGCATGGCGTTGGCGATCATGGCCCTCCATACGAACCTATCCCTTGTCACTGCAAGTACATCTCCCACCCTCTCTGTACTCACCCATCCCGCCAGGCCATTCAATATTCTCTCCCTGCGTCTACCTGGTGTTCTCTTTCCCTCTAGCTTTTCTGTTGTGACCAGGTGCTCCAATTTCTCTTTCCTCATAAAAATGTCCTATAAATGTTGCTTGCCTTTTTCTAATCTTCTTCATTAATGATCTTCTTGTGCCTGTCTTCTTCAATACTTTCTTGTTTGTTTTCTTTGCTGTCCATGGAACTCTCAACATTCATCTTAGTAACCTTATTTCAGTTGCCTCAATTTTGTTCTGACTTTGTGTTGACTGTCCACGCTTCACAACTGCGTAACAGTATCGGTTCTATAAACCATTCAAGAACTCTCTTCCTGATGTTAATAGATAAGTATTTGATGGTAAGAATGCTTTTCATCTTCCTGATTTCTGTTTTGGCTTGGCTGATTCTGCTGGCTATTTCTGATATGCACCTGCCATCTGGTGAGATGACCATTCCCAGATATTTAAACTTATCAACCTGTCTCAAAGTTGTGCCATTTGCTGTTATTTTGCATGACGGGATTTCTTTGTTTTTTACTGATTACCATGACTTCAGTCTTCTTGGTATTTAGCTCCAGCCCTATATTTTAGCTTTTTATTTCTATCATATTCACACGGTTTTGTAGGTCTTTTTCATTTTCTGCAATTAGCAGGGTGTCATCTGTGTAATGAATGTTGTTTATCATTTTTCCTCCAACCTTTATCCCAAGGCAGTCTTCTAGGTTTTTCATGATGATTTTGCAGTAAAGTGAAAACAAAACTGGTGACAGAACAAAAACCCTGCCTGACCCTTCTTTTGATATTTTGGAAAGAGCTTATATCGTTTTCTATTCTCATTGCTGCTGTTTATTCCCAAGACACATTTCTGATTATTCTTAGATCTTTTCCATCAGTATTGAGCCTTTCCAGTTGTTGATCAATTCTTTGCGTCTTACCCGATCGAAAGTCTTGGTATAATCAACACAGCATAAACATAAATCCTTATTCAACTTGACTGACCTCTCTATGAGAGTTCTTAGGATGTATATGGCATTAAAAGTTCCTTTCCCCTTAGCCCTGATATGGCTCTATGGAGTCAGTTCGGCTTTAAACAACAATAATAAGTTCCTTTCCCTTCCACAAACCCATACTGTTCTTCTGCTATTTCTCTTTTCATTCTGTTCCTTGTCCTCATCATGATTATTCTTCATAGGATTTTTGTTACACGACTCATCAGCTGATTGTACAATGGAGTTTGTATTCTATATCCCCTGTTTTCTTTGGAAGTGCAATGAAAATTGATATTGACATATCTTTGGGGATTTTTCCAGTGTCATAAATTTCATTTAGGTGGACTGTTATTTTTTTCAATACCAAATTCTTCTAGGCCCTCAATCATTTCTGAAGTAATACTGTCTGGTCCTGGGGCTTAGATCGACAGATAGATAGACAGATACATACATACAGAGATACATACATACATATATAGATACATACATACATACACGCATGATTGCATGCACGCACACGTACGTACGTACGTACGTACGTACGTACGTAGATACATACATACATACAAAGATTTGAGATAAAACTGCCTCTTGGATATTCATAGCATCAACCTGGAAAGTGAGAGATCCTGGGTTTGATTCCCAGTTGATCAGGGATTTTTCTCCCCATTATACAATACAAGGCCCACAGTGCGTGTTTCCCAACCACATGACATTATACAATACAAGGCCTACAGTGCGTGTTTCCCCACCACATGACATTATACAATACAAGGCCTACAGTGCGTGTTTCCCCACCACATGACATTATACAATACATGTACAAGGCCTACAGTGCTTGTTTCCCCACCACATGACATTATACAATACAAGGCCTACAGTGCGTGTTTCCCCACCACATGACATTATACAATACAAGGCCTACAGTGCTTGTTTCCCCACCACATGACATTATACAATACAAGGCCTACAGTGCTTGTTTCCCCACCACATGACATTATACAATACAAGGCCTACAGTGCTTGTTTCCCCACCACATGACATTATACAATACAAGGCCTACAGTGCTTATTTCCCCACCACATGACATTATACAATACAAGGCCTACAGTGCTTGTTTCCCCACCACATGACATTATACAATACAAGGCCTACAGTGCTTGTTTCCCCACCACATGACATTATACAATACAAGGCCTACAGTGCGTGTTTCCCCACCATATGACATTATACAATACAAGGCCTACAGTGCTTGTTTCCCCACCTCATGACATTATACAATACAAGGCCTACAGTGCGTGTTTCCCCACCACATGACATTATAAACTGAGGTTCTTTGTGCAGCATGTGCTTGGTGCAAGGAAAAGAACCCATGGCAACAAAGGGTTGTCCTTGATAAAATTCCACTGATAATTCACTAATATAGGTAAACAAATACACATGCCCTTCATCCAGATGAAAAAAAAATCAATTAATAAAAAAAATATTAAATCAAATCCAATTTATCATGAGATTCATAAGTTTGGTTGTGACAATGGAATATTCCTTACTCTCAGTCCTGCGCCAGAATCATTGTCCGGCTGTGCGTCTGCTCTTCTTTCCATTTCCTCCTTCCTTTGCTGTTTGCGTTTCAGCGCTTCTGGATCTTTCACCCCACGTGCCTCATTGTTCTTCTGTCTGCGTTCTGCTGCTTCAGCTTGCTGTCTACGGCGTGTTTCCTGCAATGAACTCCAGTCTGTTATTTATTTCTGTGTGCAGTGTGGGACTTGTGGAATGCAACAAGGCCTATGTTAGACTTCCAGATCAAACAGAGGGTTCCTTTCCCTGTCTCCCACCCAAGATTAGACCTTGAATGGAGGTCTGGGGGCTTGTCTTTTGGATAAGACGATAAACTGACAGGAGGTGTGGGGCTTGTCTTTTGGATGAGACGATAAACTGACATCCGGATTTTTTTCAGTTTATACTTTGTTCAGTAGGGATTCACTGAACTTTGACAATTCCATACATGCTCCATCAAACCAATCCCGTGATTATCTGACAGACACCTTGAACCGGTGCAAAATCCTATACCCTGGCAAGGTCTTGAAATGAAAGAGGAGATGGGCGGACCTAGAAACACTAAGCTGACACCACCAAAATGACTGAAGCATTGAGATGGGAAGAAAACAAGCCAGGATTCATGTGCAAGTTGGGACTGAACTCAAGACATTAGATGTTACATTCTTCGCTATTCCAACAAAGCCAACCAGCCCACATAAAAATTACAGTGGCCCACACAGGGGTGTCACCCACACCCCCTGCACAATCACATAACCAATACAGCACTCAACTCTGACCAACTCAGCAAACAGTCTATCCTTTCCAATAAGACATTACTGGGTGTGACAGTCAAGTGGAGGAGACACTTTCTGATTTCCCAGTTCAACATATCTACAAACATAACAGTACCTAAGCCCACTTCACGTACACACATGCAAAACATCAAATTGAATGTACATAAAGATCTTTTAACTTGTGTTGTTATCCAGTGGTTTATGGAAACATTAAATCACCTACCATGTATGCTCATCAAAGGCAGATACTGCAGACTGTGCAGCAACATACTGCTTGCACAGTGTGGGCAAAACAATGTGCATACATGCATCAAAGAAAAATCAGTATGTCAAGAAACAAAAACAGATCATTAAACTGAAGTTCTGCAAGAAGCATTCTTTCCCACTGGGCACTCAAAAGAACTTTCAAAAATGATGTGCCTTTTCAATAAAATTCAATTTTACTGACAAGCAAAATGCAGAAACAAACAAACAAAACAAACAAAAGAAAACAAAATAAAACAATACATATAAGAACATACATGTATGTATATAGGCCTACAAGGACTGATACCTGACTGTAGTGGTGTCCTCTCTAGTCTCTTGACATGTTCTTCTTACCTGAATCTCACAATGAATTACTGTACAGATGAAAATGCAAATAAATGTGAAGTTTTACACATCTGTTATCTTCTATCACTATTATTTATATTAGTTAACTATATTAGTTTCCCTGTAAGATATGTCAACATCAATTTTCATTGCACTTCCAAAGAAAGCAGGGCTATAGAATGTGAACTCCATCGTACAATTAGCTTGATGAGTCATGTAACAAAAATCCTATGAAGAATAATCATGATGAGGACAAGGAACAGAATCAAAAGAGAAATAACAGAAGAGCAGCATGGACTTGTCGAATGGAAAGGAACTATTCATGCCATATACATCCTAAGAACTATCACAGAGAGGTAAATCAAGATGAATAAGGATTTATATTTTTGCTTCGTTGATTATACCAAGGCTTTCAATTGGGTAAGACATGACGAAATTGATCAACCAACTAGAAAGACTCAATATTGATAGAAAAGATCTACGAATAATCAGAAATATGTATTGGGAACAAACAGCAGCAAGGAAAATAGAAAATGATATAAGCTCTTTCCAAAATATCAAAAGAGGGGTCAGGCAGGGTTGTGTTCTGTCACCAGATTTGTTTTCACTTTACAGCGAAACCATCATGAGAAACATAGAAAAATAATCTGGATTAAAAAGGTTGGAGGAAAAATGATAACATTCGTTGGCAGATGACACAGTGCTAACTGCAGAAAATGAAAAAGACCTATAAAACCTTGTGAATATGATAGAAATAAAAAGCAAAAATCAAGGGCTGGAGCTAAATACCAAGAAGACTGAAGTCATGGTAATCAGTAAAAAACATGAAATCCCGTCATGCAAAATAACAGCAAATGGCACAACTCTGAGACCAGTTGATAAGTTTAAATATCTGGGAATGGTCATCTCACCAGATGGCAGATGCACATCAGAAATAGCCAGCAGAATCGGCCAAGCCAAAACAGCATTCAATAAGATGAAAAGCGTTCTTACCAACAAATGCCTATCAATTAACATCAGGAAAAGAGTTCTTGAGTGTTATATAGAACTGATACTGTTATACAGTTGTGAGGCATGGACAGTCAACTTGCAAAGCCCAGAATATGATTGAGGCAACAAAAATGTGGTTTCTAAGAAGAATGCTGAGAGTTTCATGGACAGCAAAGAAAACGAACGAGACAGTCTTGATGGAGGTGGACACAGGAGGATCATTCATAAGGAAGATTGGGAAAAGACAGGCAGCATTTATATTAATTATAAGCCATTTTATGAGGAGGGGGGGATTGGAGCACCTGGTCACAACGGGAAAGCTGGAGGGAAAGAGAGCACCAGGTAGACCCAGGGAGAAGATGTTGGATGGACTTGCAGAGTGGCTGAGGACAGAGAGGGTGGAAGATGCACTTGTAGCAACAAGAGATAGGTTCATATGGAGGGCCATGATCGTGAACGCCATGCCGCAGGGCACATGATGATGATGATGATGATGATGATGATGTTTTCCTGTTAAAGAATCTGATGAACGCTCTGTGCATGTATTTACATGTATGTGTGCATGTAGATGAACGTGCATGGATGCATGTGTATGTGTGTGTGTGTGTGAGTGTGTGTGTGTGTGTGTGTGTGTGTGTGTGTGTGTGTGTGTGTGTGTGTGTGTGTGGTGTGTGTGTGTGTGCCTGTGTGTGTGTGGTGTGTGTGTGTGTGTGTGTGTGTGTGTGTGTGTGTGTGTGTGTGTGTGTGTGTTGTGTGTGTGTGTGTGTGTGTTAAGCACGCATTTCTAAAATTCTATGTGTTTCCTGCAAGCAAGCATTTATGAATATTTACACATGTGTGTTTGTGCATGTGTATATACATCTCTCTCTCTTTCTCTCTCTTTGTGCATGAAAGTGTGTTTTGTGTGTTTCCACACAACTATTTTATGAGTAGGAGGTGCATTCAGACACATTTTCTTCATGATTGTTTCTCAATTAATTTGATGATGGGGATTTTAATACAAAGATAATGAGTTAATGGTGCAAACCATTTACGAAGAAAATTGTGCAGTTTAGTTCTCTCTCATAAAGACAGGTCCTTCTTCATTAGATCCACAAGTGATAAGCAACCTAAACTGTGCCATTACGGTAACCTACAAATACAATGCAAATATTCATTTAGCCTAATCATGCTTAAAAAATGTTTCAACCTTATATAAGTCTAAAATTGAAAAACAAACAAACAAAAAGTGTTCTAAAAGAAATACTTGAGCTGGGCTACTGTTTACAAGTGACTTGGGAATCAAATCATGTGCATATTACATGCATGCAGATCTGCCACCCCCCCCTCTCCCCACATTTTTTTTTTAATTTAACAATACTGACTGCAGTAAAGTTGTTATATTCTTCTATATATGTTGATCAATAATCACTCTGCTGGTGCCAAGGTTTGAAGTTACAGTAGTCAGTTGGCCTCTACTGGGCAACCACAGGACTAACTCACCATGGCATGTCTAACAAGTACTTGAAGTAGTACTAGTAGTAATATCACTAATCAAAAAACTCAAAACATCAATTATTATCAAAACAATTATGAATCAACAAATCCAAGATTCTTAGCTGAGCATCACAACTGCTTAATTAAAACGTACAGGAGACGGCTGGTCGATATCTGATGACGATCCATTTAAGCATGGCAGGCAAAGAGTAAGACCCATCACTGACAAAAATCAAGGTGGGACTCTCCCAAACAGTGAGTGTTCGAAGTGATAGCTACTTTTATTTTCGCAGAAAGCGAGATGTGTGAGGCACAAACCACACCTATTTTTATTCAAGTGTGCACAATTGTTAATGACGTCATGGCAACCCCCACACTGACTAGAAATAATCCTACAATCTGTGCACATTCATTTTTTTTATTCTATCAGTAAAAAAGAAGGATTAAGTTATTGTTTCTGATTACGTATATGTATCTGATTACGTGTATGAAACTCTAGATTTCCCCTCCCAGATCATTGTTTTTGTTGTAACATAAAATGTGTGCAACCTCTTTCTCGTCCCATTCAAAGAAGAGCACTCATCAAGGTAGGTAAATAGCAACAACGTCTAGGCATGTGCTGTGAACTGTGGTAGAACACTTCTCGTTTGCAATCTTCAACAAACAGGTTTGTGGTTGTTTTTAAAGTGAACTGCTTCTTTCTTGCTCGGAATATTAGGTGGTGTGTGTGCGTGTGCATTTGGAAACATTGTGAGCGTGTCACATAGGCTATATGAGCGCACGCAAGCGCGCGTTTCACTGGCCGTGACTGGGTCAGACGTCAGTCACTCAGTCAGTCAGTGTGCAAGTGGAGTGCCTATTCTGCTATTGACATGGAGTGTGATGGACTACATGAGTACATCATCATCTAGTACCTCATACATGTAATTTAGACAATGAGGAGGGGTCGAGTGGGAGGTGAGGGTGGGGGTGGGAATGTTAAGTGGACTAAGTTCAGGTTTAGGCCTAGTTTGAGAAATAGATATTTAACTATCATTACTATGTTGATCAGTAGCCTACAGAGATGTCCTTCAGTCAATCTGAAGTTCAGATTAGCGGTATTTATTTATTTATCACAAACAAACAAGCTCACAAGCTCCTCTTCTGACCTATACATCTCAGCTCCTCTTCTGACCCATACAAGTTCAGCTTCTTCCCATCAATGATCAACCATTCCCGCCTGGAACTCCCTGCCTGCAACAGCAGCAGAGGCTCCCTCCTTGGTATCATTCAAGAGGGAGCTCAACAAAATCCCAGTTTAGGCCCCCCCAACTAGCCTAGCGGTAAATGAAGGATAGGGTTGTGCTGGTCCAGGTCTAGACCTGGGGTCGCTACGATTACCGGATAAGCCTGTCCAGATACCAGGTTGGGCTGGTTGGGTCCCTCCCCCCCCCCCCCCCCTTTTTTTTTTTTGCCTGCCGCAACACGCTGCCCCGGAGCTGAACTCAGGAGTAAGCGGTTGGGGTTCTGAGGCCACGTTAGATCCCCCTCTATCCTTTTGTTGTCCCAGATAGACCTATTTTTGTGTTTAGTCCTGCGCCTCTGCGCAAACAGGTCAACAGTAGTCAAGGATGATGGCTGACCTTGTATATTGAAGATGTTTAGGCCTATACTTACAGATTTTCTCATTTAGTATTAGTATTAATGTCAGTAGCGGTACTCAAGGGAGACCTACACAGCAGAAGGTCCTCAAGAGGATTGGCCCCCCTCCAGCAAATGTTTCATCCAGATCGTGACTTCTGGAAGCCTGCTGTCACCATTTTCTCCTCACTTGGGTTCAGACCTGCCCATCCATGTTTGATGTTGGTCATGTGTCTGTACTGTCGTTTTTTTTTCTTCTTTTTATTTTCATTTTCTTCCACTGCAGTCTGAATCCCTGACTCCAAGGTGTTTGGGTGTCTCAAGGCCATGTCACCCTTATGAGCAATTTCCTAATCACATCACTTCGAACATCTGCAGGATATAAAGAGATTTTAAGCCTTATGTTCTTTTTTCTTTTTTTCATCCTTGATTGTATCCAGCTAGAACTATTTTCTACCGCCTCTGAAATTGCCTGTTTACAGCTTTGGTCCTCTGTTTCCCAGAAATCAAGAGCTGTTTCATGAGGTTCTAGATAGATGTGCCTACTAACTGCCTTCTCTGACAAAGACTTTGACTTGAAAGCCAGATTTCCTCAAGTTGCTGGCTAGACTGACATACTTTTCAGATGTGATGAAAGGGTTTCATTCAGCACAGTGAGTTTTGATAAATGAGAGTGGAGCACTATATCTGATCTCATGACACTCTTGCTGATGATTTCTGGGTGTTTTTTATTTTTCCATTCAGGTTGGTCCCAGGTGTCCAGTCCATTTATTGATTTAGTGGACCCCTCTTCCATGCTCTGCATGTCACAGCTTTTTCAGGTCACAGTTTTCTGCCTTCTGCCACGCAGGAGGTTGTTTGAGCTTCTGATACTAGTGATAGCATGTTTTTTTCCACTGGCTGCACTGATCACTTGTATGATCTCTGTAAGCACTTAATTGCGCTTCCATGTGTTCCTTCAGAATAATGTTGCTGTGCATGAGTTCAGGGTTTGTTCCATTGTTGTTTGCCCTGGCAGAGTAGGCATGCAGGGTCATCTGATTTTCCCTATTTCACCAGATTTACATTCAAGAGCAGGAAGTCCATGTGCAGATCTGTGGATGAAACTGATCCTGAGAGGCGCCATGTGCCACATGTTGTTTCAGCTAGAGTTAGACTCTTTCGTGAACACTTTGCCATTTATCCATTGCCCCTGTGGGCCTTGCTGGACTGCCTTCTGGATTTTTCTGACATCCTCTGCTTTCTTAATCTCTTGCAGTACCATGTCTGTCTTTGCTATTCCTGTGCCTTTTGACCATCATTCCAATTTCGTTGATCCCCATTTATGCCTATTGGTTTGTATTGTAACCTGTGATTTCTTTGACCATGAAGTTTCCTTCACTGCTTCCACTTCCTCCCAGGCTTTCCATTTTCTCAATTTCTACCTGACTTCCATATGGGTTATAACGTATCATTTGGCCACACAGCTTCATCTCCCGACTCCTCAAGCATTCTAAGAAGCCTAACCTTTCCTACCTTGTACTCCTCATCAGTGGATTTTAGTGATTTTGTGAACATAGCAATGGTCTTTAGATTGGATATATCAAAGTCAATAAAGAGCTAAATTAGTAAATATTATATATAATATTTACTAATTTAGCTCTTTACTGACATTGTGAACATAGCGATGATGTTCAGATTAGATATATTTACTAATTTAGCTCTTTATTTACCTATCGCTCATTAGATATATATTTACTAATTTAGCTCTTTATTGACTTTGTGAACATAGCGATGGTGTTTAGATTGGATACGTTTACTAATTTAGCTCTTTATTTACCTATCACAGATTGGATATATTTACTAATTTAGCTCTTTATTTACCTGTCGCAAAGATGTGTACCTTGGTTACAGATGATACTAATATTGTTATGGTTACAGGTGATATTAATGTTGTTATTATTAACTCATTTTCTTTATTCTTACCAGAAAGCCTATCAATATTTTTTCTTTTCCCCTGTAGTTTTAAAAATGTCAAGAAGCTGACATGCTGTTGGAGCCAGAATCTGAAAATGCTGACAGTTGAACTTGGGCGCTGAAGGTGGAGAAAAGAGCCATTTACTTCAGTGAATGATTGGACGCCATTGACTGATCGGACTCCTCACTTCAGTACAAGCAGAATGGATCAGTTGCAGCAGCTACAAAGGTAAGGGATGGTAACAACTACAGAGAGATTTTTGTGTGTATCATATTGGTATATATATTATGTCACGTAATGTGTTGTTTTTTTACATGTGGAAACACACATACAGGCATATGATGCATGCACATGCAGACATTAACACTTTATATAAAAAAAGCTTTTTTCATATAATTCTTATATGGATACATATTGATTTTACTTATTCATGATCAGCAGTTGTGCACAGTATACAAACATGCACACATACAATGATACACACCCAAACACACATTCTGTCTGTCTGCCTGCCTGCCTCTCTGTGTGTCTGTCTGTGTCTCTTTGTCTCTGTGTGTCTCTTTGTCTCTGTCTCTGTCTCTCAATATTCTCTCTCTGTCTCTCTGTCTGTCTGTATGTCTGTCTCTCTGTCTCCTTTGCGTAGACTGAAAAACATTAAAACATGTCATCTTATCTTACTATCTCATCAACAACAGTTCAATTCTTGGACAGCTGAGGGTATTCCAGAAGCCTTGGACCCCCCCTCCCCCCCCCCCCCTCATAATCAGTCCTGCATGTGTTTGATTGTTTATACATACAGTATCATTTTTTTTCAGTGTAAATATGTGTGTAAGTTGTGTACATTATGAGAATACACATGGACACGCAGTGTAAAACACAACACACACACACACACACACACACACACACACACAACACACACACACACACACACACACACAAACACACACAGTGACACACACACACACACACAGTCACACTCACTTCATGAAGGAAGAATAAAGCAAGAACATTAGTATATTGTAAACAGCATTATTAGCAGTTACAAAGAGCTTGAAATACACTGGTGTTTTTTATCCTGTATCATTATGATTACTGCTGTAATTCTCTCTGTGTGGCTTTCACAGTATCAGGTCCATGAAGACCAGTTGTGTACGTCAGTGGCTGTCAGATCTACGCACCATGACAGAGAATGAATGCATGAGTGTGCTCCAAGGCAAACCATTGCACACACAGCATGAGCAAACTGACCCTTCCAGAAAGGTTAAAGAAATTAAAGGTAATATGTTACTGCTCTTTTATTTTATCAGCTATGGGTATGATTCTTGTGGTGTGATTTTGTGGTTAGAATCTTTTCATAGAACCAGTCGCCTTGATGCAGTGTTTTTTTGCAACAGACTGATGACTGTAATGTTGTGGACTTGAATCTCATCAGTCCTGTTATGATTATTGTGGAATTTTTTCACCCCAACCAGCTCCTACCCAGAGTTGAGTGTGCTATAGGTTCATTGGGAAGACTGAGACCATACAGTCAAATTATATCCACATCACCCTTCAAAAATGTCGGTGCCATGTTGACAAAACTTACACTAAAAGTGAACAGCAAAATCAGCAGTGTACATTCTGTTGCCATGATAACGTTGCTCTAAATATAGACATGTACCTTTCATGTTTGTAAAATGAGCAGTGTCCAACCAGTTTGATTGGACAGAAGATGCCACCCTGTTTTCAATGGGGAAAAACCACAAGAACTTATTTAGGGAACACCTAACTTCTTTTTATCAAGTGTTGTCACTTTCTCAGTATAGGTCTAGATCATTTATACATGTACTGTGTGTGTGTGTGTGTGTGTGTGTGTGTGTGTGTGTGTGTGTGTGTGTGTGTGTGTGTGTGTGTGTGTGTTTGTGATCTAAAAATTCTGTGACAAGTTGATCTGTATAGATATAGATGATTACAAAATACCATTTCTTTGACTACCAACAAAGCCAGCCAAAATGAAACAAAATAATCTAAGTCCTAATTTGCACACTGAACACTGCATGGACAGAATATCTAACTGTCACCCTTTCAGATGTCTTTAGAAATGAAGGTGAAAATACTGCCTTAAAATTGCAGAGTGAAGCAGGTCTTTAAACATGAATGAGGTGAGGGGCCCTGTCTGTAACCAGTGAAATCTGCAGAAATGGGACAGGAAAATGTTGTAGAACTAGAATGCAGGTGTAATCTCACATGCAATGCATGCTCATAGTTACACATGTACACCCGCATGCATGCATAAATGAACATGCATGCTTGGACATACACACACATGTGCACACACACATGCACAACACACTGACACACATGTACACACACACACACATACACACACACACACACACACACACACACACACACACACACACACACACACACACACACACACATAGTGACACACACACACACACACACACACACAGTGACACACACACACACTCTCTTTTGATATCTCGTTTGGAACGCAGTGATATCAGACTACTAGTACTATACGTCATAAATTATAATGAACAATTCATCATTGAAGTCTGCCATTTGTCATAATCTCATTCATTAATTTAGCTTTAAAATGGGAGTAAAGGACTGTGTCAGAGAAAAAGTCTATAAAACACTAAGACCGTCCTGTAGGGTACTCAGAGGAAGAGCGAATTGGCAAATATCAAAACAGGACCAATCTCACTTGGTATGCATATTGCTACATCTCAAAAAGAGAGATCCTGTTTGTTTCAGCTCCCATCGGTCCCCATCCCCCACTCCTCACCTAGTGATGTCACTTACTGTAGGATTGGAAGATGAAGAAAACAAGAAAAGTCTGTCTTGACTCTTTTTCAGTTTCAGTTTCCCAAAATGGCGTCTCAGTGCTTGGAATCAGTTCCATATACACTGATGTCACAAGTGTCATGTGATGGAGAAGATCCAGAATGATAGCAGCATAAGTTGTCATCGTGTGAATAAGTCCTCTGTGCCGTTTGTCTTGTACTGACTGTCTGTCTTGTCTGTCTCTCTGTCAGCATTGTCCGGTATGTCTGTCAGTTTTCTGTCTCTCTCCTCTGTTGTATTTTGTTTTCTCTTTGTTCGTCTGCCAATTTCAATTTTTCAATAGCCGTTTGTCCCTTTGTTTCTGTCTCCTCCCCTTGCCTTCTAGTCCTTTGTCTTTGTGTCCTTTGGTGTTTGTTTACATTTCTGGCAGAAAATAGAAACAAACAAAAAAAGGGGGGTGGGGGGGCACATTTATCGCCAGATGTGGCCTGACCATGTAGACAGTGAAGTAAAGAAGAAGAAAAAAACATACTAGTATCTGTGTTTACATACTGCTGTTTTTACCTTTTATTTGTGTACATGTTTCAAATAATAATGAATCATCAATATACTTGAAGAAAAAGATGGTAAAAAATATCAGGTACATTGTCCAAAAAGATGATCAAAGTCAGGTATATAGTCCAGTATAGTGTAATTTTACCAAGGACAAATTTTCTGTGAGTCTTTAAGAGGATCAGTCATTCTTGCTTGATTGATTGTTTAAAAACCCCAGAAATACAGGAAAATAGAATAAGAATGCATATTTTATGAGCAAAACAAGATGGACACAAATTTCTGGCTAACCGGCCCTTGCAAAGCTTACATAAAAGAGAACAAGAAGCAAGTTCACAGGATTTAGGACAAAAACAACAAGAAACAAGTTCACAGGATTTAGGACAAAAACAACAGGAAGCATGTTCACAGGATTTAGGACAAAAACAACAAGAAACAAGTTCACAGGATTTAGGACAAAAACAACAGGAAACAAGTTCACAGGATTTAGGACAAAAAACAACAGGAAGCATGTTCACAGGATTTAGGACAAAAACAACAAGAAAATCAAGATTCAAAAACAAGGAAAGTTAAGGATTAGGACAAAAACAACAGGAAGCATGTTCACAGGATTTAGGACAAAAAACAACAAGAAACAGATTGTTATGCTATTGTACACATGTTCACGCAATCAACACATGCAAAAAGCATTCATCCGTCATGCAACCGCATGCACTCCTTCCAACCAATGGCACTAAACAAATTGCGATATGATTTTTTTTCACTCATACAACATACAACATTACCACCCACGCACCTTCATATTAACTCTTTTTCTCCTCCTTCGTTTTCTCCTCCCTCTTCGTCTCCTTCCTCGTCCCCTGCTCCTCTTTCTTTTCCTTCTCCTTCTTCCTCATCTCCTTCTTCCTCATCTCCTTCTTCTTCGTCTCCTTCTTCTTCGTATCCTTCTTCTTTGTATGCTTCTTCTTTGTCTCCTTCTTCTTCGTCCCCTTATTCCTTGTCTCCTTCGTTTCCTCCTCCTTCTTCGTCTCCTATTCCTCGTCTCCTTCTTCTTCTCCTCCTTCACCTTCTCCTTACTCTTCTTGTTCCTCTTCTTCTCCTTATCCTTCTTTTTCGCCTTCTTTTTTTATTTTTCTTCTTTTTTTTCTCTTCCTTCTTCTTTTTCTCTTTCTAATTCATTTTCTTTCTGTTCTTCTTCTTCTCCTTTTTCACCTTCTTCTTCTCTTTCCTCTTCTCCTTCTTCTTCTCCTTTTTCTACTTCTTTCTTTCTTCTTTTTTGTTTTGTTTCGCCTTCTATTTCTTTACTACTTCTTTTTCACTTTCTTCTTGTTCTTTTTCTTTTAACACCTGGAGCTCAAGGTGGTGTTTTGGAGACTGGCTAAGTAACCTAGTCCACACCAAGTTCCCAAGTGAGCTGTTTTTTAAAACTACATTCACATGCACACAAAATTTCCTTCCGCATGCAACATAAAAAACTCATGCATACATCATTCCATGCACACGACAAAAAAAACACGTGCATGCACCACTCTGCGCACATGACACAGGATTTAGGATAAAAACAACAAGAAACAGACTGACAGGATTTAGGATAAAAACAATGAGAAACAAGTTCACAGGATTTAGGATAAAAACAATGAGAAACAAGTTCACAGGATTTAGGATAAAAACAATGAGAAATAAGTTCACAGGATTTAGGATAAAAACAATGAGAAATAAGTTCACAGGATTAGGATAAAAACAACAAGAAACAAGTTCACAGGATTTAGGACAAAAACAACAAGAAACAAGTTCACAGGATTTAGGACAAAAACAACAAGAAACAAGTTCACAGGATTTAGGACAAAATCATCAATGGCACTTACTCTCAACCTGCATACCTGACCTGTGGTGTTCCACAAGGATCTGTCCTTGGCCCTGTTCTTTTCACTCTTTACACCTCCTCCCTGTCTACCATCATCAACTCCCACTCTATAAAACACCACTTCTATGCTGATGACACCCAACTTCAAAGACAGTGACTCACCTGACAATATACAGCGCCTCCTGACTCGCACCACTGAGTGTTACTCGGACTTTAAAAATTGGATGACATACAACCAACTTCAGCTAAATGATGACAAGACAGAAGCTATCCTCATTGGCACCTGTCAGAAACTTTCTCAGCTGCCTCCTCTTTCTCTCCCATTATGTAAGACATCAGTCCCAATTTCTGATTCAGCTAAAAACCTTGGTGTCTGCATTGACTCTACCCTCTCCATGAACAACTTTGTTTCTCAAACTGCCAGATCTTGCTACTTTCACCTCCATCGTATAAGCCTGATCAGGAAGTATCTCTCTGTGGAAACAACTGCAAAACTCGTTCTCTCCTTCATAATGTCTCGCATTGACTATTGCAATTCACTCCTGTCCGGTCTTCCTGCCTCCACCACTCACATCCTACAGCGCATTCAAAACAATGCTGCACGCCTTGTACTCAAAAAGAAAAAAGCTGACCACATATCTCCTCTCCTGGCACAACTTCACTGGCTCCCTGTATCAAAGCGCATACAGTACAAACTAGACACCATGTGCTACAAAAGCCTCAATAATGCAGCCCCCGATTACCTGTCAAGCCTACTTGAGATCTATGTTCCCTCATGTACCCTCCGCTCTGCCTCCAATCCTCTGACTTTTTGCTTTCCACGCACTAAGCTCAATACCTATGGTCCACGAGCCTTCTCTGTTTCTGGTCCGCTCTCCTGGAACAAACTTTCTCTCTCAGTCCGTCAGCAACCTACTTTTGTCTCCTTCAAGTCCGCTCTCAAAACTCACCTTTTCTCCTCTGCATAAAATCCTGACCTCGCTCAATCCCCTCTGCAGCCTGTCTCCACTCGGAGGGGAATCACATTGCTATATAATTGTATATAATATGCTCTCTATAATTTTCCATTGCTTTTATTCTTTCTCCCCATTTATAGCCATGTGCGTGTGTGTGTGTGTGCGTGAGTGCGTTTGTGTGCGTGCGTGCGTGCGTGTGTGTGCGTGCGTGCGTGTGTGTGTGTTTCAGCGCTTAGATTTGATTTTATCAAGATTTTGCGCTATATAAATATTGTAATTATTTATTATAATTAATTATTAATTATTATTAATTAAAAACAACGAGAAACTAGTTCATAGGATTTAGGATAAAAACGAGAAACAAGTTCACAGGATTTAGGACAAAACAACGAGAAACAAGTTCACAGGGTTTAGGACAAAAACAACAAGAAACAGATTGACAGGATTTAGGACAAAAACAATGAGAAACAGATTGACAGGATTTAGGACAAAAACAATGAGAAACAGATTGACAGGATTTAGGACAAAAACAACAAGAAACAGATTGACAGGATTTAGGACAAAAACAACAAGAAACAGATTGACAGGATTTAGGACAAAAACAATGAGAAACAAGTTCACAGGATTTAGGACAAAAACAACAAGAAACAAGTTCACAGGATTTAGGACAAAAACAACAAGAAACAAGTTCACAGGATTTAGGACAAAAACAACAAGAAACAAGTTCACAGGATTTAGGACAAAAACAAGAAACAAGTTCACAGGATTTAGGACAAAAACAAGAAACAAGTTCACAGGATTTAGGACAAAAACAAGAAACAAGTTCACAGGATTTAGGACAAAAACAAGAAACAAGTTCACAGGATTTAGGACAAAAACAAGAAACAGATTGACAGGATTTAGGACAAAAACAACAAGAGCATGTCATCTGTAATGTTTCATTAAAGCTGAGTAGAATTTACACCTCTTCTGTTTTGTGGTTTAATTATGTGTTCTCTGTTTTCATGTGTTTCTAGTTTGTTTGTTTGTTTTAGCTTGAATGTTGATGGTCACTGTAATTAACCCTTTGACTCCCGTACCCTGTCCCTCTACTGCAAGAAATTAAACCATATCATTCCCTCACCCTATCTACCAGCTGTAGGAAGCTGGTAGATAGGGTGAGGGAATTAAGGGGTTACGTTTTTGTTTTGCTAGCATGGTTGACAATGCAGGATATTGGTGGACAGGGTGTGGGAGTCAAAGGGTTAAGATTTATTTTTTGTTGCTGTTGTTCATATTCAAGCGCTTTCATAAATTGCACATATTTCTGAATGTTTGTGTTTCAGATCATATTGATGTTCTGAAAGAAAAAGCAGATAAAATCAGTGAAACATTTGCTCATCTGTTCAGGTATTTGTCTGCATCAGTTATTTTCATTTTTCAGAAACATGCACATGAAATCAGTCAGACAGTGAACATACTTGCAAGCACTGCAATGAGCACATAAATATATATGTACCCGTATGTACACACTTGATTAAAAGCACTTATTTGAATAGATTTTGTGAGAAATAATTAACGAACAAATATGTGCACACATAACACTCGTACACAAACACTAACATACACACACACATATACACACACCACAACACACACACACACACACACACCACACACACACACACACACACACACACACACACACACACACACACACACACACACACACTGTTAAGACATTTCTACATTTTACAAAGTACAGTGGTTTATTTTATTCAACAGTTTTTTATTTCTTACAAGTTTGAAACATCTTCAGTTAGGATTTGTTTGGATTTGTAATAATACTCCAAGTGTGACAGAAAAGATGTACAATATAACTAAATTAAGATAACTTAATTTTTGTCAGTACTTGTATACCATTGACATTGGGATTTGTTAGACCAAACAGTTCCTTATTTTCTCTGCGTAATCTGCCAGCAGATCTCTGATAGACCCTCAAGCCTGTACATAATCACTGTACTGATGAGATCTTTGAATTGATAGACCCTCAAACCTGTACATAATCACTGTACTGATGAGATCTTTGAATTGATAGACCCTCAAACCTGTACATAATCACTGTACTGATGAGATCTTTGAATTGATAGACCCTCAAACCTGTACATAATCACTGTACTGATGAGATCTTTGAATTGATAGACCCTCAAACCTGTACATAATCACTGTACTGATGAGATCTTTGAATTGATAGACCCTCAAACCTGTACATAATCACTGTATACTGATGAGATCTTTGAATTGATAGACCCTCAAACCTGTACATAATCACTGTATACTGATGAGATCTTTGAATTGATAGACCCTCAAACCTGTACATAATCACTGTATACTGATGAGATCTTTGAATTGATAGACCCTCAAACCTGTACATAATCACTGTATACTGATGAGATCTTTGAATTGATAGATCCTTAAGCCTGTACATAATCACTGTACTGATGAATCTTTGAATTGAATTCGATTGGAAGGAGATGTTGTAGGAACAGAAGTTCTGAAACACTAGCAGAGAGATTTCAGCAGTAAGATGAAGAGCATAAAATTACAGGCCAGAGACAGTTTCTTGCAAGCCGTCAGATAGCAAGTGACAAGGTTTCTTGCAAGCCGTGAGATAGCAAGTGACAAGGTTTCTTGCAAGCCGTCAGATAGCAAGTGACAAGGTTTCTTGCAAGCCGTGAGATAGCAAGTGACAAGGTTTCTTGCAAGCCGTGAGATAGCAAGTGACAAGGTTTCTTGCAAGCCGTCAGATAGCAAGTGACAAGGTTTCTTGCAAGCCGTCAGATAGCAAGTGACAAGGTTTCTTGCAAGCCGTCAGATAGCAAGTGACAAGGTTTCTTGCAAGCCGTGAGATAGCAAGTGACAAGGTTTCTTGCAAGCCGTCAGATAGCAAGTGACAAGGTTTCTTGCAAGCCGTCAGATAGCAAGTGACAAGGTTTCTTGCAAGCCGTCAGATAGCAAGTGACAAGGTTTCTTGCAAGCCGTCAGATAGCAAGTGACAAGGTTTCTTGCAAGCCGTCAGATAGCAAGTGACAAGGTTTCTTGCAAGCCGTCAGATAGCAAGTGACAAGGTTTCTTGCAAGCCGTCAGATAGCAAGTGACAAGGTTTCTTGCAAGCCGTCAGATAGCAAGTGACAAGGTTTCTTGCAAGCCGTGAGATAGCAAGTGACAAGGTTTCTTGCAAGCCGTCAGATAGCAAGTGACAAGGTTTCTTGCAAGCCGTCAGATAGCAAGTGACAAGGTTTCTTGCAAGCCGTCAGATAGCAAGTGACAAGGTTTCTTGCAAGCCGTCAGATAGCAAGTGACAAGGTTTCTTGCAAGCCGTCAGATAGCAAGTGACAAGGTTTCTTGCAAGCCGTGAGATAGCAAGTGACAAGGTTTCTTGCAAGCCGTGAGATAGCAAGTGACAAGGTTTCTTGCAAGCCGTCAGATAGCAAGTGACAAGGTTTCTTGCAAGCCGTGAGATAGCAAGTGACAAGGTTTCTTGCAAGCCGTCAGATAGCAAGTGACAAGGTTTCTTGCAAGCCGTCAGATAGCAAGTGACAAGGTTTCTTGCAAGCCGTCAGATAGCAAGTGACAAGGTTTCTTGCAAGCCGTGAGATAGCAAGTGACAAGGTTTCTTGCAAGCCGTCAGATAGCAAGTGACAAGGTTTCTTGCAAGCCGTCAGATAGCAAGTGACAAGGTTTCTTGCAAGCCGTCAGATAGCAAGTGACAAGGTTTCTTGCAAGCCGTGAGATAGCAAGTGACAAGGTTTCTTGCAAGCCGTGAGATAGCAAGTGACAAGGTTTCTTGCAAGCCGTCAGATAGCAAGTGACAAGGTTTCTTGCAAGCCGTGAGATAGCAAGTGACAAGGTTTCTTGCAAGCCGTGAGATAGCAAGTGACAAGGTTTCTTGCAAGCCGTCAGATAGCAAGTGACAAGGTTTCTTGCAAGCCGTCAGATAGCAAGTGACAAGGTTTCTTGCAAGCCGTGAGATAGCAAGTGACAAGGTTTCTTGCAAGCCGTGAGATAGCAAGTGACAAGGTTTCTTGCAAGCCGTCAGATAGCAAGTGACAAGGTTTCTTGCAAGCCGTGAGATAGCAAGTGACAAGGTTTCTTGCAAGCCGTGAGATAGCAAGTGACAAGGTTTCTTGCAAGCCGTGAGATAGCAAGTGACAAGGTTTCTTGCAAGCCGTCAGATAGCAAGTGACAAGGTTTCTTGCAAGCCGTCAGATAGCAAGTGACAAGGTTTCTTGCAAGCCGTCAGATAGCAAGTGACAAGGTTTCTTGCAAGCCGTCAGATAGCAAGTGACAAGGTTTCTTGCAAGCCGTGAGATAGCAAGTGACAAGGTTTCTTGCAAGCCGTGAGATAGCAAGTGACAAGGTTTCTTGCAAGCCGTCAGATAGCAAGTGACAAGGTTTCTTGCAAGCCGTCAGATAGCAAGTGACAAGGTTTCTTGCAAGCCGTCAGATAGCAAGTGACAAGGTTTCTTGCAAGCCGTCAGATAGCAAGTGACAAGGTTTCTTGCAAGCCGTCAGATAGCAAGTGACAAGGTTTCTTGCAAGCCGTCAGATAGCAAGTGACAAGGTTTCTTGCAAGCCGTCAGATAGCAAGTGACAAGGTTTCTTGCAAGCCGTGAGATAGCAAGTGACAAGGTTTCTTGCAAGCCGTGAGATAGCAAGTGACAAGGTTTCTTGCAAGCCGTGAGATAGCAAGTGACAAGGTTTCTTGCAAGCCGTCAGATAGCAAGTGACAAGGTTTCTTGCAAGCCGTCAGATAGCAAGTGACAAGGTTTCTTGCAAGCCGTGAGATAGCAAGTGACAAGGTTTCTTGCAAGCCGTCAGATAGCAAGTGACAAGGGCAAAAAAGTAGTGTGCAGTGAAACGGACGCGAGGCGGAGGTAGATTTAAGCGGCTTCCGCCATTGCCTGACCAGAAAGATCCTCGCAGTGCTGCCTGGCCTTACCTAGCAAACATCAAGCCACTCTTGCCGCCAGGTGGAACAAAGAAACTGGCCTTCCTGACAAGACCCTGTCCTACCTGGTATGAAAGAAACTGGCCTTCCTGACAAGACCCTGTCCTGCCTGGTATGAAAGAAACTGGCCTGTTTTTTATGTGCAGACTAGGACTGAATTTGAGACATCAGATCATGAGTCCTTAGCTTTGTTGACTGAGTCTGCCGTCACAGACATCAGATCATGAGTCCCTAGCTTTGTTGACTGAGTCTGCCGTCACAGACATCAGATCATGAGTCCTTAGCTTTGTTGACTGAGTCTGCCGTCACAGACATCATGAACTGAAATTGGTGTTATCTTCATTGTAATGACTTAAACATTGATCCTGTGTACACTTTTTTCTGTACAGATGTTTTGAAAAGAGCCGGTGGGAAGATCTTCATCAGAGTTCTGTGGTTATCACACAACATGTGCAATCACTTGTTTACGTCTGTAACAGTCGACTGAACGATGTCCCTGTCTATGTCATGGAGGTATTGAGAGTGGTTTTAGATATGGCTGATGTTTTCCTCACTTGTGTCTTTGCTTTTTTTCTTTTCTTTTAATTAATTGGAAATGATTGCATCTTTCATTCTTTTTTAAAGGCTTTATCATTGATATAAAAAAGGTTGAATTTAATTACAGTATGTCCTATTTGTCAGTAACTTATGGGAATGTTTTTTGGCCTGGATGAAAAATGATGATCTTGTCTTGCACATTATTGATATAGTTGTCCACATTCTTTTGCTTGTCCAGTTGTTGGTAATGTTCGTCGATTTTGTCATCTGTACTACAACAAAATATGGTTATATGTAATGTTTACTTTGTTTCTTCAGAGCCTGGAATTCGTCGCGGAAACGAGGATTTCCGCGGAAATCAAAATCAAAAATTGCGCAAAAAAATATTTTTCGCGTTAAAAAAAAATCGACGACCATACTTAAAAAAAAGTTTTGATGAATATGTCTGTGTATGAACACACTGAAACGATCTGCTGTGTATGATGGATCCTGATCTTGTGCCCAATGTTTATTAAATACTCTTTTGACTGATATTCATTGTGATTTTCAGTGTGTTAGATGCCTTTAAATTTGTCTCCAGAATGCCTCAGAATGCACAGATTTTAGTCTTGATTTTAAAAATTTTCCGGGGG
>CM060311.1:100999512-101054512 GCA_030674185.1 Monoplex corrugatus | reverse complement strand
AGGATTTTATGCGGAGGAGAAAAGGTGAGTTTTGAGAGCGGACTTGAAGGAGACAAAAGTAGGTTGCTGACGGACTGAGAGAGGAAGTTTGTTCCAGGAGAGTGGATCAGAAACAGAGAAGGCTCGTGGACCATAGGTATTGAGCTTAGTGCGTGGAAAGCGAAAAGTCAGAGGATCGGAGGCAGAGCGGAGGGTACGTGAGGGAAGATAGATCTCAAGTAGGCTTGACAGGTAATCGGGGGCTGCGTTATTGAGGCTTTTGTAGCACATGGTGTCTAGTTTGTACTGTATGCGCTTTGATACAGGGAGCCAGTGAAGTTGTGCCAGGAGAGGAGATATGTGGTCAGCTTTTTTCTTTTTGAGTACAAGGCGTGCAGCATTGTTTTGAATGCGCTGTAGGATGTGAATGGTGGAGGCAGGAAGACCAGACAGGAGTGAATTGCAATAGTCAATGCGAGACATTATGAAGGAGAGAACGAGTTTTGCAGTTGTTTCGACAGAGAGATACTTCCTGATCAGCCTTATACGATGAAGATGATAGTAGCAGGATCTGGCAGTTTGAGAAACAAAGTTGTTCATGGAGAGGGTAGAGTCAATGCAGACACCAAGGTTTTTAGCTGAATCAGAAATTGGGACTGATGTGTTACATAATGGGAGAGAAAGAGGAGGCAGCTGAGAAAGTTTCTGACGGGTGCCAATGAGGATAGCTTCTGTTTTGTCGTCATTAAGCTGAAGTCTATTGTGTGTCATCCAGTTCTTAATGTCCGAGTAACACTCAGTGGTGCGAGTCAACAGGCGCTGTATATTATCAGGTGAGTCACTGTCTTGAAGTTGGGTGTCATCAGCATAGAAGTGGTGTTTTATAGAATGGGAGTTGATGATGGTGGACAGGGGGGAGGTGTAAAGAGTGAAAAGAACAGGGCCAAGGACAGATCCTTGTGGAACACCACAGGTCAGGTATGCAGGTTGAGAGTAAGTGCCATTGATGAGAACGGTTTGTTTTCTGTTGGATAGGTATGAAGTGAACCAATACAGAGCAATGTCAGAGATGCCAAAAGTATGATGAAGTCTAGAAAGGAGAATACAATGATCAATGGTATCAAAGGCTGCAGACAGATCAAGGAGTGTGAGGAGAGAGACTTTGCCAGTATCAGTTGCAAGGAGGAGATTGTTGAGAATGTGTAGTAGGGCAGTTTCAGTGCTATGGCACTGGCGGTAGGCTGACTGGAAAGGATTGAGGAGATTGTTGGCAGAGAGGTGAGAGTTCAGCTGGTTGAGGACGACTTTTTCAAGGAGTTTTGACAAGAAAGAGAGATTAGAGATAGGCCGGTAATTTTTCAGTTCATTTGGATCTAAATTGTGTTTCTTGAGGAGAGGGTGAACAATAGCAGACTTGAAAGAATCAGGGACAGTTCCAGTTTGAAGAGAAGTGTTGATGATGTCAGTGATGAATGGGAGGAGAGTAGGGAGACAGTCGGCGTAGAGAGAACCTGGAAGAGGATCCAGCTCGCAGGTTTTGAACGACATGGATCTGATTGTGTTAAGAATTTCTTCTTGTGAGACTGGGTTAAAAGTAGTAAGAGGTGTGCCAGAGAAGGAAGGGTCAGGTGGACATGGTTGACAGGGTGTCCTGTCAAGCCTGTCCCTCTATCATCTCTCCTCCCTCCTTTCTTTCTTCTTTTGATTGATTATGTACTATACATCAATTGATTACTTACTATACATCAATTGATTATGTACTCAGTTGATTATGTACTATACATTAATTGATTATGTACTCAGTTGATTATGTACTATACATTAATTGATTATGTACTCTGTTGATTATGTACTATAGATCAATTGATTATGTACTCAGTTGATTATGTACTATACATTAATTGATTATGTACTCAGTTGATTATGTACTATAGATCAATTGATTATGTACTCAGTTGATTATGTACTATAGATCAATTGATTATGTACTCAGTTGATTATGTACTATAGATCAAATGATTATGTACTCAGTTGATTATGTACTATACATTAATTGATTATGTACTCAGTTGATTATGTACTAGACGTCTATAGATCAAATGATTATGTACTCAGTTGATTATGTACTATAGATCAAATGATTATGTACTCAGTTGATTATGTACTATAGATCAATTGATTATGTACTCAGTTGATTATGTACTATAGATCAATTGATTATGTACTCAGTTGATTATGTACTATAGATCAATTGATTATGTACTCAGTTGATTATGTACTCATACATCAGTTGATTATGTACTCATACATCAGTTCATTATGTACTCATACATCAGTTGTTTATGTACTCATACGTCAGTTCATTATGTACTCATACATCAGTTGAGTACTCATACGTCAGTTCATTATGTACTATACATCAGTTGATTATGTACTCAGTTGCTTATGTATGCATACATCAGTTGATTATGTATTCATACATCAGTTGTTTATGTACTCATACATCAGTTCATTATGTACTCATACGTCAGTTCATTATGTACTCATACATCAGTTGTTTATGTACTCATACATCAGTCCATTATGTACTCATACATCAGTTGTTTATGTACTCATACATCAGTTGTTTATGTACTCATACATCAGTCCATTATGTACTCATACATCAGTTGTTTATGTACTCATACATCAGTTGTTTATGTACTCATACATCAGTTGTTTATGTATTCATACATCAGTTGTTTATGTACTCATACATCAGTTGTTTATGTACTCATACATCAGTCCATTATGTACTCATACATCAGTTGTTTATGTACTCATACATCAGTCCATTATGTACTCATACATCAGTTGTTTATGTACTCATACATCAGTTGTTTATGTACTCATACATCAGTTGTTTATGTACTCATACATCAGTTGTTTATGTACTCATACATCAGTTCATTATGTACTCATACGTCAGTTCATTATGTATTCATACATCAGTTGTTTATGTACTCATACATCAGTTGTTTATGTACTCATACATCAGTCCATTATGTACTCATACGTCAGTTCATTATGTACTATACATCAATTGATTATGTACTCAGTTCATTATGTACTCACACATCAGTTGTTTATGTACTCATACATCAGTTGTTTATGTACTCATCAGTTCATTATGTACTCATACATCAGTTCATTATGTACTCATACATCAGTTGTTTATGTACTCATCAGTTCATTATGTACTCATACATCAGTTCATTATGTACTCATACATCAGTTGTTTATGTACTCATCAGTTCATTATGTACTCATACATCAGTTGTTTATGTACTCATCAGTTCATTATGTACTCATACATCAGTTCATTATGTACTCATACATCAGTTGTTTATGTACTCATCAGTTCATTATGTACTCATACATCAGTTCATTATGTACTCACACATCAGTTGTTTATGTACTCATACATCAGTTGTTTATGTACTCATCAGTTCATTATGTACTCATACATCAGTTCATTATGTACTCATACATCAGTTCATTATGTACTCATACATCAATTGATTATGTACTCATACATCGATTGATTATGTACTCATACATTAGTTCATTATGTACTCATACATCAAACAGTAAGATCAGGTTCCTGGTGCTGCAAATTCTTCTGCTGCCCACACTTGCATGAACGACATGCTTTTATAACTTGTACCTAGAGGTTCACACACTGGGCAAACATATGATACAAAAGAACAGTTCATCTGGTCGCTGAAATTAGAACCAGTTTGCATTTTCATACATCGTTTCTGAATGGCAGAATTAACAGGCATAGTAAGTGTCCAGTGGATAAAACAGTAGACTTGTAATCGGAAGACCTGGGGTTTGATCCTATTTGGGTACCTCCCACCTGACGTGTAAAGGGTGGAAATGTTTCATTGTCCCAGGTCAACATGTGTACACACACCTGCCCACACTTAAATGTCTATGTTTGTACACATGCAGAACGTCATACACACACACTACATGTGTACACACACCTGCCCACACCTAAATGTCTTGTATGTTTGTACACATGCAGAACGTCATACACGCACACTACATGTGTACACACACCTGCCCACACCTAAATGTCTGTTATGTTTGTACACATGCAGAACGTCATACACGCACGCTACATGTGTACACACACTTGCCCACACCTAAATGTCTGTTATGTTTATACACATGCAGAACGTCATACACGCACGCTACATGTGTACACACACCTGCCCACACCTAAATGTCTTGTATGTTTGTACATATGCAGAACGTCATACACGCACGCTACATGTGTACACACACCTGCCCACACCTAAATGTCTGTTATGTTTGTACACATGCAGAACGTCATACACGCACGCTACATGTGTACACACACCTGCCCTCACCTAAATGTCTGTTATGTTTGTACACATGCAGAACGTCATACACGCACGCTACATGTGTACACACACCCTGCCCGCACCTAAATGTCTGTTATGTTTGTACACATGCAGAACGTCATACACGCACGCTACATGTGTACACACACCTGCCCACACCTAAATGTCTGTTATGTTTGTACACATGCAGAACGTCATACACACACACATGCATGCACAGACCTGCCCACACCTAAATGTCTGTTAGTGTTATGTTTGTACATATGCAGAACGTCATACACGCACGCTACATGTGTACACACACCTGCCCACACCTAAATGTCTGTTAGTGTTATGTTTGTACACATGCAGAACATCATACACGCACACTACATGTGTACACACACCTGCCCGCACCTAAATGTCTGTTAGTGTTATGTTTGTACACATGCAGAACGTAATACACGCACACTACATGTGTACACACACCTGCCCACACCTAAATGTCTTGTATGTTTGTACACATGCAGAACGTCATACACGCACACTACATGTGTACACACACCTGCCCACACCTAAATGTCTGTTATGTTTGTACACATGCAGAACGTCATACACGCACGCTACATGTGTACACACACCTGCCCACACCTAAATGTCTTATGTTTGTACACATGCAGAACGTCATACACGCACGCTACATGTGTACACACACCTGCCCACACCTAAATGTCTGTTATGTTTGTACACATGCAGAACGTCATACACGCACGCTACATGTGTACACACACCTGCCCACACCTAAATGTCTGTTATGTTTGTACACATGCAGAACGTCATACACGCACGCTACATGTGTACACACACCTGCCCGCACCTAAATGTCTGTTATGTTTGTACACATGCAGAACGCCATACACGCACGCTACATGTGTACACACACCTGCCCGCACCTAAATGTCTGTTAGTGTTATGTTTGTACACATGCAGAACATCATACACGCACACTACATGTGTACACACACCTGCCCACACCTAAATGTCTTGTGTGTTTGTACACATTCAGAACGTCATACACGCACACTACATGTGTACACACACCTGCCCGCACCTAAATGTCTGTTATGTTTGTACACATGCAGAACGTCATACACGCACACTGCATGTGTACACACACCTGCCCGCACCTAAATGTCTGTTAGTGTTTAGTGTTATGTTTGTACACATGCAGAACGTCATACACGCACACTACATGTGTACACACACCTGCTCGCACCTAAATGTCTGTTATGTTTGTACACATGCAGAACATCATACACGCACACTACATGTGTACACACACCTGCCCGCACCTAAATGTCTGTTATGTTTGTACACATGCAGAACGTCATACACGCACACTACATGTGTACACACACACCTGCCCGCACCTAAATGTCTGTTATGTTTGTACACATGCAGAACGTCATACACGCACACTACATGTGTACACACACCTGCCCACACCTAAATGTCTGTTATGTTTGTACACATGCAGAACGTCATACACGCACGCTACATGTGTACACACACCTGCCCGCACCTAAATGTCTGTTATGTTTGTACACATGCAGAACGCCATACACGCACGCTACATGTGTACACACACCTGCCCGCACCTAAATGTCTGTTATGTTTGTACACATGCAGAACGTCATACACGCACACTACATGTGTACACACACCTGCCCACACCTAAATGTCTGTTATGTTTGTACACATGCAGAACGTCATACACACACACTACATGTGTACACACACCTGCCCACACCTAAATGTCTGTTATGTTATGTTTGTACACATGCAGAACGTCATACACGCACGCTACATGTGTACACACCTGCCCGCACCTAAATGTCTGTTAGTGTTATGTTTGTACACATGCAGAACATCATACACACACACTACATGTGTACACACACCTGCCCACACCTAAATGTCTTGTATGTTTGTACATATGCAGAACGTCATACACACACACTACATGTGTACACACACCTGCCCACACCTAAATGTCTTGTATGTTTGTACATATGCAGAACGTCATACACGCACACTACATGTGTAACACACACCTGCACGCACCTAAATGTCTGTTATGTTTGTACACATGCAGAACGTCATACACGCACACTACATGTGTACACACACCTGCCCGCACCTAATTGTCTGTTAGTGTTATGTTTGTACACATGCAGAACATCATACACGCACACTACATGTGTACACACACTGCCCACACCTAAATGTCTTGTGTGTGTTTGTACACATCAGAACGTCATACACGCACACTACATGTGTACACACACCTGCCCGCACCTAAATGTCTGTTATGTTTGTACACATGCAGAACGTCATACACGCACACTGCATGTGTACACACACCTGCCCGCACCTAAATGTCTGTTAGTGTTAGTGTTATGTTTGTACACATGCAGAACGTCATACACGCACACTACATGTGTACACACACCTGCTCGCACCTAAATGTCTGTTATGTTTGTACACATGCAGAACATCATACACGCACACTACATGTGTACACACACCTGCCCACACCTAAATGTCTTGTATGTTTGTACACATGCAGAACGTCATACACGCACACTACATGTGTACACACACCTGCCCGCACCTAAATGTCTGTTATGTTTGTACATATGCAGAACGTCATACACGCACACTACATGTGTACACACACCTGCCCACACCTAAATGTCTGTTTAATAGTGTTATGTTTGTACATATGCAGAACGTCACACACAGCACGCTACATGTGTACACACACATCTGCCCACTCCTAAATGTCTGTTTAATAGTGTTATGTTTGTACACATGCAGAACATCATACATGCACGCTACATGTGTACACACACCTGCCCACACCTAAATGTCTGTTTGTGTTATGTTTGTACACATGCAGAACGTAATACACGCACGCTACATGTGTACACAGACTTGCCTGCACCTAAATGTCTGTTAGTGTTATGTTTGTACACATGCAGAACATCATACACGCACACTACATGTGTACACACACCTGCCCGCACCTAAATGTCTGGTATGTTTGTACACATGCAGAACATCATACACGCACACTACATGTGTACACACATCTGCCCACACCTAAATGTCTGTTAGTGTTATGTTTGTACACATGCAGAACGTCATACACACACACTACATGTGTACACATACAGAACGTCGTACACACACACTACATGTGTACACATACAGAACGTCATACACACACACTACATGTGTACATATACAGAACGTCATACACACACACTACATGTGTACACATACAGAACGTCATACACACACACTACATGTGTACACATACAGAACGTCATACACACACACTACATGTGTACACATGCAGAACGTCATACACGCACACTAGAGATCATAGCTGTCTGTGTCTGGTGTCATGGAAACACAAACACACTTAGCGTGCATGTTCCCTAAAGATTGATTGTAGATGAACAGCAACATGCCGCCCACATTGATTGTAGACTGAACAGCAACATGCCGCCCACATTGATTGTAGACAACAGCAACATGCCGCCCACATTGATTGTAGACTGAACAGCAACATGCCGCCCACATTGATTGTAGACTGAACAGCAACAATGCCGCCCACATTGATTGTAGACTGAACAGCAACATGCCGCCCACACAGTGGGTCATACAATATGTGTACAGACATTTGAGGAAAATCAGAGCACTAAACAATAACAACAACAACAACAACAACAACAACATGAAACAAAAAAAGCCACTAAGTCCTCACAGCTGTAAGTGGATACCTGTCCAATTGGAGGGACGGGGAAGGTAAAGCAGTGAGCAAGAGGACAACACCATCCTGACAGTGCTGACCCAAAAGAAGTTGAGAGCTCCAATATCTTGTTCCTCTATGATGGCTCAGGTTATGGGAAAATCTGTCCTTTTGATCTGCATTACAGTTGATTATCATCATTAGCAAAATAACACAACGTACACATAACACATACTGTATTTGTGTGACTGATGGATAGGTAACAACACATACTGTATTTGTGTGACTGATGGATAGATAACACAACATACTGTATTTGTGTGACTGATGGATAAATAACACAATATACTGTATTTGTGTGACTGATGGATAGATAACACAACATACTGTATTTGTGTGACTGATGGATAAATAACAACACATACTGTATTTGTGTGACTGATGGATAAATAACACAACATACTGTATTTGTGTGACTGATGGATAAATAACAACACATACTGTATTTGTGTGACTGATGGATAAATAACAACACATACTGTATTTGTGTGACTGATGGATAAATAACAACACATACTGTATTTGTGTGACTGATGGATAGATAACACAATATACTGTATTTGTGTGACTGATGGATAGATAACAACACATACTGTATTTGTGTGACTGATGGATAGATAACACAACATACTGTATTTGTGTGACTGATGGATAGATAACACAACATACTGTATTTGTGTGACTGATGGATAGATAACACAATATACTGTATTTGTGTGACTGATGGATAGATAACAACACATACTGTATTTGTGTGACTGATGGATAGATAACACAGCATACTGTACTTGTGTAACTAGTGGACAGTCTGACCAGTGGATATGGCCTGACCACAGTCCATGCGGCCGTCTCCTGCATCATCGGCCTGGGACTGGATGGAGAACACATGTGTTTCATTGTGGCCAGGGTGAGTACTGATGCAGTCTCTTGTCATTTCTGTAGTACTGAATCAATGATGTGATAGAAATCATTTTTGTATCATGCTGTACTCTAGATTCCTTTGGACTTGCTTTCCATTACACATTTACAAGACTCAGTATTAGTAACACATGTGTAAACACTGATACACCATGCATGTACACATCAAAATGCACATATTCATACATATCATCATGATATGCAGAAATGAATGCACATGAACAAGATTCAAACATACATGCACATGTACAAGATTCAAACATACATGCACATGTACAAGATTCAAACATACATGCACATGTACAAGATTCAAACATACATGCACATGTACAAGATTCAAACATACATGCACATGTACAAGATTCAAACATACATGCACATGTACAAGATTCAAACATACATGCACATGAACAAGATTCAAACATACATGCACATGTACAAGATTCAAACATACATGCACATGAACAAGATTCAAACATACATGCACATGTACAAGATTCAAACATACATGCACATGAACAAGATTCAAACATACATGCACATGAACAAGATTCAAACATACATGCACATGTACAAGATTCAAACATACATGCACATGAACAAGATTCAAACATACATGCACATGTACAAGATTCAAACATACATGCACATGTACAAGATTCAAACATACATGCACATGTACAAGATTCAAACATACATGCACATGTACAAGATTCAAACATACATGCACATGTACAAGATTCAAACATACATGCACATGAACAAGATTCAAACATACATGCACATGTACAAGATTCAAACATACATGCACATGAACAAGATTCAAACATACATGCACATGTACAAGATTCAAACATACATGCACATGAACAAGATTCAAACATACATGCACATGTACAAGATTCAAACATACATGCACATGTACAAGATTCAAACATACATGCACATGTACAAGATTCAAACATACATGCACATGAACAAGATTCAAACATACATGCACATGTACAAGATTCAAACATACATGCACATGTACAAGATTCAAACATACATGCACATGAACAAGATTCAAACATACATGCACATGTACAAGATTCAAACATACATGCACATGAACAAGATTCAAACATACATGCACATGAACAAGATTCAAACATACATGCACATGTACAAGATTCAAACATACATGCACATGAACAAGATTCAAACATACATGCACATGAACAAGATTCAAACATACATGCACATGTACAAGATTCAAACGTACATGCACATGTACAAGATTCAAACATACATGCACATGTAACAGTGGTCATGAACCATCTAAGTACTACCAGTTAACTGCTCACTACAGTTTATGTGAATATGCAGCTATCTATTCACTGACTGGTTGACTGTATCTTTGTTGATATATTAACTCACTGGTTGACTGTGTCTTTGTTGACATTAACTGACTGGTTGACTGCCTTTGTTGATATATTAACTTATTGGTTGACTGTCTTTGTTGACATTAACTGACTGGTTGACTGTCTTTGTTGATATATTAACTCACTGGTTGACTGTGTCTTTGTTGACATATTAACTGACTGGTTGACTGCTTTTGTTGATATATTAACTTATTGGTTGACTGTCTTTGTTGACATATTAACTCACTGGTTGACTGCCTTTGTTGATATATTAACTTATTGGTTGACTGTCTTTGTTGACATTAACTGACTGGTTGACTCTGCCTTTGTTGATATATTAACTGGCTGGTTGATGCTGCCTTTGTTGATAACTGACTGGTTGACTCTACCTTTGCTGATGAGCCACTGTCATGGACAGTAAACTGAAGTTTGGAGTTTGTTGAACTTTTTCATTCCTATTTTGTATGAATCATTACTTCCCCTTGTTTCTGGATTCTCATTGGTGTTACATTTAAAAAAAAAAAAAGAGTAAAAAGAAACTCGGTGTTAAAGTGCGAATGCCGATAAGAGAAGTGTGACGTCAAAATGTGTCTGTCCATTCAGCTACTTTCGGCTGTTCTTGAAGACTGGTTTGCGATTCGCTCAATAATGAATCAAGAATATTTGTTTTGGTTTATGCTAACACTGAAAATACATGTTTAAGTTTGATTTCGTTGTATGGAAATACGTACAATCCTTTGGAACAATCTGGAAATGACAAGGAAAACGTAGAATACCTTAGATCTTTGGAGAATGTTCCGGAAATCGTAAACAAATTTAATCTGTACAACGATTGGCTAGAACTACAGAATATTCTAGAAAGGGAAGGTTCGAGAATGCGGCTGTGATTGGCGGAAAGTTTAGGGAAAAGCCGAGAATATTGGAGAACTTTCCATGGCGTTATGAATAAAGAGTGACTGTGGGTTGAGAGAGAGAGCGATAAAAAGAATAGAAGTGTAAGCCTTCTGTCAGAGATAGAGAAGTCGCTGCAGATTCGTGGAGTTGCTGCGAGTATATTTGCGGGCTGAAGAAGAATAATTCTGCAAGCTAAGAGTGGTGCATCAGATGTGTCATGTTTTCTACGTTCTTCAAATAAAGGATCATTTTCGTTTAACCTGGACTGGTGTATTCTGTCTCTGAGAAAAATGTGCATCAAATGTGTTATATTTTCTACGTTCTTCAAATAAAGGATCATTTTCGTTTAACCTGGACTAGTATATTCTCTGAGAAGAATGATCAACTGCTAGATCTTCATGAACCTGCATAAACTGCGAGACACTACCTGTCCCTACATCCTTACCATGGGACACAGCAAGCAAAAATGGGCAAATTTTGCCTGTTTAGTTTCTGCCGTCCACACCGTCTCTCTTGACCCTCCTCTTACGGGTTGCCATGGCTGCAGCCCTTTCCTTCTCTTTCCCCTATGTAAAAAGTGTTGTCAGTGACTGTGTTTCACACCTAATTCTACTTTCATCAGAATTATTTCAGACCCCAATTGTTGCATCTTTAATCCAGCTGTCTTTGCTGATTACATTTATATTACACAGGTCTAGAACCATATTCATACTGTACTGTAAAAATAAAATAAAAGAAAATGAAAACAACCACTTAATTTTCTGGCATTGACTGAGTTTGTGCCGCTGCTAGCAGCCATATGACACTGTTCGCATTGAGATAGATAAGCGAAAGAATGTGAATAGGCCTGCAGGCCGTCCTTGACCAGCTCACACAGTCAGTGAAAGTAAATGAAGTGGTCTTGCTATTTTCTTTGTACTTCCTTTTGGATTTATCATCTGCTTTCTGTGATTGTTTTGCAACTTATTTTCTTCATGGTTGTGTTTTCTGGTCCTATTGTGTGTGTGTTTAGTTTGGCTTTCTTTGCTTCTTTATGTGTGGAGAGAAAAAAACAACAACAAACATATGGGCCTGTAAAATTTGTACGTAGATTGATTTAATGCATTATGTAGAATCTGTGGTGAGAGATCAAAGAAAGATTGTGAGACAAAACCTGCAAAATTATGCAAAAACTACGCATCAGACTTCATGACATTTTTGGAATAATTATGTTCACTGGGTACAGCAATGGGGATTTGGTCTTGGCTTACACAGCAAGCAGGGTGGGGAGGGGGTTCATGCCATTGTCAACATGCTGAAAAGGAGGGCCTGGGGAATAAGGAATGACAGTGACAGACTGAATATACTGATGAAGGTACAACTGACACTAGTGTTTCCACTGATACATGAATATACTGATGAACAACTGACACTAGTGTTTCCACTGATACATGAATATACTGATGAACAACTGACACTAGTGTTTCCACTGATACATGAATATACTGATGAACAACTGACACTAGTGTTTCCACTGATACATGAATATACTGATGAACAACTGACACTAGTGTTTCCACTGATACATGAATATACTGATGAACAACTGACACTAGTGTTTCCACTGATACATGAATATACTGATGAACAACTGACACTAGTGTTTCCACTGATACATGAATATACTGATGAACAACTGACACTAGTGTTTCCACTGATACATGAATATACTGATGAACAACTGACACTAGTGTTTCCACTGATACATGAATATACTGATGAACAACTGACACTAGTGTTTCCACTGATACATGAATATACTGATGAACAACTGACACTAGTGTTTCCACTCATACATGAATATACTGATGAACAACTGACACTAGAGTTTCCATGATACGTGAATATACTGATGAAGGAACAACTGATATTAGCATCTCCACCGATACAGATAACTCCACCAAGAAAGGAAAAAAGCAACAAAAAACCCTGATATGACTTGAGTTCAGACAGCAAAACATACATGTAGATAAGTAAATGTGAATAGACCTGTATTTGTTATAACACACCAACTTCATTGTATTGTTGATTATTTTCATACACCTATAAAACATGTATCCACAACATAACTGACAGTGCAGTGTATAAGAAAGGAAGGTGGGTGCATGCTCGCACACATATGTGTGTGTATAAGTGCATACACTGGAGTACAAACACCACATTTCCTGGCAAGTGAAGAGGGACACTTAATTACCCACCGCCTGTGACACACATGACCTCAGGATCTGGATTGTGTTAAGTGATATCAGTAGTTGCTTGACTGAACTTTTGAAATACTAAGTATAATGGTCAGAATATTTCCACGCATCACACGGCATGAGCAAGATTGAGGCAGCTGAGATGTGGTTTCTAAGAAGAATGTTGAGAGTTCCATGGACAGCAAAGAAAACAAAGGAGACAGTTTTGATGGAGGTAGACACAAGTAGATCACTCATAAGGAAGATTAGGAAAAGACAGGCAACATTTATAGACCGTTTTATGAGGAATGGGGATTTGGAGCACCTGGTCACAATGGGAAAGCTGGAGGAAAAGACCCAGGCAGGAAAATGCTAGACGGACTTGCGGAGTGGCTGAAGACGAGGAGGGTGGGGAGATGCTTGGGGCAACAAGAGATAGAGACAGATGGAAGTTCATGATCGCCAACGCCATGTGGCAAGGCACCTGATGATGATGGTGATGATGATCGCACGGCATGTATGAAAGTTAAAGCTTTACTCATAGTCAGTGCATCAACACATTATGAAGTCTGTAGCATGGCATGAAAGTAAACCACTATTATGTGCAGATTACTTTCTTCTTTCTCTGTTGTGTTTGTACTTGTAAACTTCAGACAGAGTACTTTCTTTTGGTTTTATTGAAAATCTTATAACTATGATGAGTCAGACAAAAATGATGTAGAACCATAGGTACTGGAATTTACTGCAGCCAGCGGCTTGCAGCTTAACGCTGGCACTGACAGAGCAGGCCATCGCTTTGTAAGGGTCCCTCGGCACTGAGCTGTTGTTTTGTCTTTCGCGTTGACTCAGTGAGTGCGCTCAACTAAACAGTGGGCTGTGCAAGGCCGTGAGAAGAGGCAGAAACAAGAGAAAAGATGTAGTGCAGACTTCTTTCCCATGTTGAGGAATGGAGCAGGAATGGCGAGTACATGGCTAATTGATAAATGTTGTCCTGTGACTGTGACTGTGACTGTGACTGACAAGTACTGATGATACACATGGCTAATTGATAAATGTTGTCTTGTGACTGTGACTGTGACTGACAAGTACTGATGACACACATGGCTAATTGATAACCGTTGCCTTGTGACTGTGACTGTGACTGACAAGTACTGATGACACACATGGCTAATTGATGGAGGCAGACACATTAGATCACTTATTCAGTCGCACTGTCATGAGTTTGCTCACGGTGGTGCGCACTGAAGCCAGTTCTCAACCCAGCAGTTGCGATGAAGAAGTCGGCCGGATCGCCGATGAAAGCTACGCAGTAAGTGGCTTTTTTATCACTGAGAGACAGGTTCAGCTAGGTAGTCATTATGTCTCCCCTCAGTCGTTAAAACTTCCTCAATGTCTCGTATGCGATTTCGACGGGAAAGTCATTAAAATTTTTAGAGAACTGGAAGAGGAACATCGATTGCTAGCCAGGTTCAGGAACCATCTTCATTTCACGCTGCATTGCAAACATCAAAATGTGTGCCCTACAAGTCTTAAGATCAAAACTAGTATGAAAGGCCAGGCAGCTAACAACATAATCCATCGTGCTCAACGTGCGCTCATAAACGAACGGATTAAACAAATCAACAGCCGTTTGGTTATAATCAACAACAAGATCGCCATTTTGAAGGATGAAGTCAGTGCTTGTGTACTGGGTACTATCATGGCGGAGACGGTTGCCTGGTCCGACTGCACTGTCAGGCGTGAATGGGACAGAGTGCGCATGCGCCACAGGAAAAAGTTTGCTAAGTTGCAGGCCAAACCAAAACATGATGATTGCGTGCCCATTACTCCGGTCAGTGATCAAGAAACGCAAGAAATCAAAAACAGGTGGGTGGTGAATCTGTCGGATCAAAGTTTGAATGAAGCACAATTGTCAGTGTTGAGAAAGGGGCTCAATTTCGCGGTCACTCCAGACAAACTTCCCATCACGGAGTACATTACCAGCATCGAAACTGCGTGTCGATGGATTGGTCCTCAAATAGAAGAGGCCACGCATTTACTATCAGTGTGTGAATATCCTCAAACAGAGCAAACCCCCCAAATCCAACATTTCCAGGGATGAAAGACTTGCACTACAGGGATTGAGGAGGGATTCCATCATGATTCTCCCAGCCGACAAAGGCCGTGCCACAGTCATCTTACCCAAGGGGCCGTACTATGAGAAGGCTTACAATCTGCTAGATGACAAAAAGACCTACCAACAGCTGAGCAAAGATCCCACCAGCAAGTATACTGTTCGTCTGACCAAACTACTGCAAGGCCTACAGAAGTCAGATGAACTCTCCTCATAACAGTACCGCAGATTGTATCCCTCAGCTACTGATGTGCCCAAGTTCTATGGACTGCCTAAAGTGCACAAGAAAGATGTACCCCTCCATCCCATTGTCGCTTCTAGAGGATCCCTGATGTATGAGACGGCCCGCTTCGTTGCAGACATCCTCTCGCCTTTGGTAGGAAAGACAGAACGTTCCATTGCAAACAGTGCAGACCTGGTGAAGAAGCTTCGAAGTTTGTACCTCAACCTGATGAGATTCTGGTGTCCTATGACGTCACAGCCCTGTTCACCAGTGTCCCTGTGAAGGACAACATTGACATCATCAGGGGGAGGTTACATGTCGACAACAGCCTTCGGCAACACACCAACCTGCCAGTGGAACACATCTGTGAACTGCTATCCTGCTGCCTCAACACCACCTACTTCACCTTTGAAGGACACTTCTACCAACAGACCGAGGGTGCAGCCATGGGGTTCCCCGTGAGTCCCATTGTCGCCAACCTCTTTATGGAAAATTTCGAGGAGAAAGCTTTGGCGTCGTTCCACTCTCCTCCACGCTACTGGGGCCGCTACATGGATGACACTATGACTGTACTGAAAAGATCAGTGGTAGAAGACTTCACGAACCATCTCAACAACCAACACCCTGCCATCAAGCTCACCTATGAGGTAGAAGAGAACGGCAGCATCGCGATGTTGGATACCCGCATCACCCGGATGGAGACAGGCCTCGCCTTCTCCGTCTATAGAAAGCCGACCCACACGGACCAGTACTTACAGTTTGACAGTTACCAGCCACTGGAACACAAGCTTGGAGTAATTCGCACCCTCACCCACCGAGCGAAGACCATCTGCTCTATCGACACCGCTAGAGAAGAAGAGGTGCAGTACATCAAAAAAGTACTCAGTGTGTCAGGATACCAGAAGCGGGCCTGGGATATTCTGGGGGGCAAGAAAACCATACCCCACCCCTCCACTGAACAGCCAACCCCTTCGAGAGGGCACGTCTCCATGCCATACGTCAGAGGCATCACTGAGGCTCTCAGCAGGAAGATCAGGAAGTTGGGAGTCAGTGTCCACGCCAAGCCCACCAACACCATCAGAAGCCAGTTAGTCCACCCCAAAGACAAAATAGACAAATTGGACACATCAGGGGTGATATACAAGATAGACTGCCAGGACTGTGACCATAGTTATATTGGCGAAACTGAGCGCAACTTGCACAAAAGATTAAAAGAACACAAACGTGAGTCCTCTCCAGTGGGAGAACATCTGACCCACACCAACACCACTTTGAAAAGGACAATGTGCAAGTTCTCGACAAAGAAGTAAGATGGTTCCAGAGGGGAGTAAAGGAGGCAGTTTACATCACCGCAAGGAACCCCACCCTCAACCGTGACCGGGGCCGACACAACCTGCCATTGGTGTACTCCTCACTTATTCAGTTGCACTGTCGTGAGTTCGCTCACGGTGGTGCGCACTGAAGCCAGTTCTCAACCCAGCAGTTGCGCTGAAGAAGTTGGCCGGATCGCCGATGAAAGCTACGCAGTAAGTGGCTTTTTTATCACTGAAAGACAGGTTCAGCTGGGTAGTCATAATTGATAAACGTTCACATTGTCCTGTGACTGTGACTGTGACTGACAAGTACTGATGACACACATGGCTAATTGATAAACGTTGTCCTGTGACTGTGACTGACAAGTACTGGTGACACACATGGCTAATTGATAAATGTTGTCCTGTGACTGTGACTGACAAGTACTGGTGACACACATGGCTAATTGATAAACGTTGTCCTGTAACTGTGACTGTGACTGACAAGTACTGATGACACACATGGCTAATTGATAAACGTTGTCCTGTGACTGTGACTGACAAGTACTGGTGACATACATGGCTAATTGATAAATGTTGTCCTGTGACTGTGACTGTGACTGACAAGTACTGATGACACACATGGCTAATTGATAATCATTGTCCTGTGACTGTGACTGACAAGTACTGATGACACACATGGCTAATTGATAAACGTTGTCCTGTGACTGTGACTGACAAGACTTAGTACTGGTGACACACATGGCTAATTGATAAACGTTGTCCTGTGACTGTGACTGTGACTGACAAGTACTGATGACACACATGGCTAATTGATAAACGTTGTCCTGTGACTGACCCTGACAAGTACTGATGACACACATGACTAATTGATAAACGTTGTCCTGTGACTGTGACTGACAAGTACTGGTGACACACATGGCTAATTGATAAACGTTGTCCTGTGACTGTGACTGTGACTGACAAGTACTGATGACACACATGGCTAATTGATAAACGTTGTCCTGTGACTGTGACTGACAAGTACTGATGACACACATGGCTAATTGATAAACGTTGTCCTGTGACTGTGACTGACAAGTACTGATGACACACATGGCTAATTGATAAACGTTGTCCTGTGACTGTGACTGACAAGTACTGATGACACACATGGCTAATTGATAAACGTTGTCCTGTAACGGGACCTGACAAGCACTGATGACACGCGTATGATGATGCAACTGTGTGCGAACTTCAATGGGAGTATCAAAAGAATGGTTTACCGTGCTGCAGTGAGAAAGGGTCAGAATCGTGCAGCATGGAGACTGTTGTCCAGGATTACAGTGAAGAAAGATTCTTTGCTCTTGGACCAGTTCCAAAATGCTCTAGCCAAGTGTGCCAGCAACGATCCTGCACACAGCTGTCTCACAGGTACTGAAGGAAAGACAGCTTGGGAAGGTGCTTGAGAATGTAGACTGACACTCTACCTTTGCATACTTTGTTATGTAATAGACAAGTCTTTAGATGTAGACTGACATTCTTTCATATTTTATGTAATAGAACATTCTTTTATGTGATAGAACATTCTTTTATTAATAGAACATTCTTTTATGTAATAGAACATTCTTTTATGTATAGAACATTCTTTTATGTGATAGAACATTCTTTTATAATAGAACATTCTTTTATGTATAGAACATTCTTTTTGTAAATAGAACATTCTTTTATGTATAGAACATTCTTTTATATAATAGAACATTCTTTTATGTGATAGAACATTCTTTTGTAATAGAACATTCTTTTATGTAATAGAACATCTTTATGTAATAGAACATTCTTTTATGTAATAGAACATTCTTTATGTAATAGAACATTCTTTTATGTGATAGAACATTCTTTTGTATAATAGAACATTCTTTTATGTAATAGAACATTCTTTTATGTAATAGAACATTCTTTTATTAATAGAACATTCTTTTATTAATAGAACATTCTTTTATGTAATAGAACATTCTTTTGTGATAATAGAACATTCTTTTATGTAATAGAACATTCTTTTATGTATAGAACATTCTGTTTATGTAATAGAACATTCTTTTATGTATAGAACATTCTTTATGTAATAGAACATTCTTTATGTAATAGAACATTCTTTTATGTGAATAGAACATTCTTTATGTAATGAACATTCTTTTATGTGATGAACATTCTTTTATGTAATAGAACATTCTTTTATGTAATAGAACATTCTGTTATGTAATAGGAACATTCTTTATGTATAGAACATTCTTTATGTAATGGAACATTCTTTTATGTAATAGAACATTCTTTTATGTAATAGAACATTCTGTTATGTAATAGAACATTCTTTTATAATAGAACATTCTTTTATATAGTAGAACATTCTTTATATAGTAGAACATTCTTTTATGTAATAGAACATTCTTTTATATAGTAGAACATTCTTTTATTATAGAACATTCTTTTATGTAATAGAACATTCTTTTATGTATAGAACATTCTTTTATTGATAGAACATTCTTTTATATATAGAACATTCTTTATGTAATGAACATTCTTTTATTAATAGAACATTCTTTTATGTAATAGAACATTCTTTTATATAGTAGAACATTCTTTATGTAATAGAACATTCTTTTATTATAGAACATTCTTTTATGTAATAGAACATTCTTTTATATTGTAGAACATTCTTTTATGTAATAGAACATTCTTTATATTAAATTTTATGTAATAGAACATTCTTTTATATTGTAGAACATTCTTTTATGTAATAGAACATTCTTTTATATTGTAGAACATTCTTTTATGTAATAGAACATTCTTTTATATTGTAGAACATTCTTTTATATAATAGAACATTCTTTTATATTGTAGAACATTCTTTTATGTGATAGAACATTCTTTTATGTAATAGAACATTCTTTTATGTAATAGAACATTCTTTTATATTGTAGAACATTCTTTTATATAATAGAACATTCTTTTATGTAATAGAACATTCTTTTATGTAATAGAACATTCTTTTATATTGTAGAACATTCTTTTATGTAATAGAACATTCTTTCATACAATACAATGTGGGATTGTTGAGTCCTTGGGGAGGTGATGTTTGGTGTCCTGTTGAGGCCTGTGGCAGGCAGGCTGAGTGATGGCTAGTAAATGGAGGTATTTACTTGAGTAATTTTCCTCCTGTTTTGTTTGAATGGGTTGTCTGGCTCATGTAATAGAGCTATGGACTCAAGACTTGATGTTTCCTCTGTAAGATAGTAACATCCTCATTGTCATCATCATCATCATCACATTGTGGAAACTATGCCAGCTTCTGTGTCCATTAAGGTGGTGTAGAAAATGGGACCCAAAAAACAAAAAACAACATAAAAAAAAGAGCACAGAAAAGTCCTCCCTAAGTATGATCATTCTTAAAATTGAAAAAAATATATGAAAAGACAATGTTTAAAGTTCAATCCTAGCTTCCAGGTTCTCTCTACTCTGTCTCCCTACTCTCCTCCCATTCATCACTGACATCATCAACACTTCTCTTCAAACTGGAACTGTCCCAGATTCTTTCAAGTCTGATATTGTTCACCCTCTCCTCAAGAAATACAATTTAGACCCAAATGAACTGAAAAATTACCGGCCTATCTCTAATCTCTGTTTCTTGTCAAAACTCATTGAAAAAGTTGTCCTCAACCAGCTGAACTCTCACCTGTCTGCCAACAATCTCCTCAATCTTTCCAGTCAGCCTACCGCCAGTGCCATAGCACTGAAACTGCCCTGCTACACATTCTCAACAATCTCCTCCTTGCAACTGATACTGGCAAAGTCTCTCTCCTCACACTCCTTGATCTGTCTGCAGCCTTTGATACCATTGATCATGGTATTCTCCTTTCTAGACTTCATCATACTTTTGGCATCTCTGACATTGCTCTCTCCTGGTTCACTTCATATCTATCAAACAGAAAACAAACTGTTCTCATTAATGGCACTTACTCTCAACCTGTATACCTGACCTGTGGTGTTCCACAAGGATCTGTCCTTGACCTTGTTCTTTTCACTCTTTACACCTCCCCCCTGTCTACCATCATCAACTCCCACTCTATAAAACACCACTTCTATGCTGATGACACCCAACTTCTAGACAGTGACACACCAGACAATATACAGCGTCTGTTGACTCGCACCACTGAGTGTTACTCGGACATTAAGAACTGGATGACGTTCAACAAACTTCAGCTTAATGACGACAAGACAGAAGCTATCCTCATTGGCACCCGTCAGAAACTTTCTCAGCTGCCTCCTCTTTCTCTCCCATTATGTAACACATCAGTCCCAATTTCTGATTCAGCTAAAAACCTTGGTGTCTGCATTGACTCTACCCTCTCCATGAACAACTTTGTTTCTCAAACTGCCAGATCTTGCTACTATCACCTCCATCGTATAAGCCTGATCAGGAAGTATCTCTCTGTGGAAACAACTGCAAAACTCGTTCTCTCCTTCATAATGTCTCGCATTGACTATTGCAATTCACTCCTGTCTGGTCTTCCTGCCTCCACCATTCACATCCTGCAGCGCATTCAAAACAATGCTGCACGCCTTGTACTAAAAAAGAAAAATAGCTGACCACATATCTCCTCTCCTGGCACAACTTCACTGGCTCCCTGTATCAAAGCGCATACAGTACAAACTAGACACCATGTGCTACAAAAGCCTCAATAACACAGCCCCCGATTACCTGTCAAGCCTACTTGAAATCTATGTTCCCTCACGTACCCTCCGCTCTGCCTCCGATCCTCTGACTTTTCGCTTTCCACGCACTAAGCTCAATACCTATGATCCACGAGCCTTCTCTGTTTCTGGTCCACTTTCCTGGAACAAACTTCCTCTCTCTGTCCATCAGCAACCTACTTTTGTCTCCTTCAAGTCCGCTCTCAAAACTCACCTTTTCTCCTCTGCATAAAATCCTGACCTCACTCAATCCCCTCTGCAGCCTGTCTCCACTCGAGGGGAATCACATTGTAATATATAATTGTATATAATATGCTCTCTATAATTTTCCATTGCTTTTATTCTTTCTCCCCATTTTAGCCGTGTGCGTGTGTGTGTGTGTGTGTGTGTGTGTGTGTGTGTGTGTGTGTGTGTGTGTGTGTGTGTGTGTGTGTGTGTGTGTGCGTGCGTGCGTGCGTGCGTGTGTGTCTGTTTTAGCGCTTAGATTTGATTTTATCAAGATTTTGCGCTATACAAATAAAGTATTGTATTGTATTGTATTGTGTGTCATACAGACTTGCCCATTCACTGACCCCCGTAAGGCTTCAGTCAATCTTGTGGTGTCAGTTTAATAATGTCCCTTCCCCATTCCTCCCTTCAATTGAAAACCTCAACAGCACACGAAACTTTGTGCATGCTGAAGGATTGTGCCAGGTAACAGGTGTAGATTGGGTGGGGCACATAGGACTTTGTGCATGCTGAAGGATTGTGTCAGGTAACAGGTGTAGACTGGGTGGGGCACATAGGACTGCTTGCTGAAGGATTGTGCCAGGTAACAGGTGTAGATTGGGTGGGGCACATAGGACTTTGTGCATGCTGAAGGATTGTGCCAGGTAACAGGTGTAGATTGGGTGGGGCACATAGGACTTTGTGCATGCTGAAGGATTGTGTCAGGTAACAGGTGTAGATTGGGTGGGGCACATAGGACTTTGTGCATGCTGAAGGATTGTGCCAGGTAACAGGTGTAGATTGGGTGGGGCACATAGGACTTTGTGCATGCTGAAGGATTGTGTCAGGTAACAGGTGTAGATTGGTGGGGCACATAGGACTTTGTGCATTGCTGAAGGATTGTGTCAGGTAACAGGTGTAGATTGGGTGGGGCACATAGGACTTTGTGCATGCTGAAGGATTGTGCCAGGTAACAGGTGTAGATTGGGTGGGGCACATAGGACTTTGTGCATGCTGAAGGATTGTGCCAGGTAACAGGTGTAGATTGGGTGGGGCACATAGGACTTTGTGCATGCTGAAGGATTGTGTCAGGTAACAGTGTAGATTGGGTGGGGCACATAGGACTTTGTGCATGCTGAAGGATTGTGTCAGGTAACAGTGTGTAATTGGGTGGGGCACATAGGACTTTGTGCATGCTGAAGGATTGTGCCAGGTAACAGGTGTAGATTGGGTGGGGCACATAGGACTTTGTGCATGCTGAAGGATTGTGTCAGGTAACAGGTGTAGATTGGGTGGGGCACATAGGACTGCATGCTGAAGGATTGTGTCAGGTAACAGGTGTAGACTGGGTGGTGCACATACTGAGTTGTATGAGTGCAATGCTTCCCACTTGAATAAACTCCAAACTCCATGGTAAAGTCCAGACTCAGGTAAAATATTTTCTGTCTTTAGTGTACATGTTTATGCCTCAGCCACACAGTCAGGAGACTTGTCATCTTGTATGATAAATAGACACTATTATGGAAAGACAAATCTGTCTAAACTACAGGGAGATATAACTTATTTGTTTGTGTTTATCTATTTGTTATTGTTAGTTTGCATTGTGGAAGATGATATGATGTTTAAATGTGAGTTTGCCTTGTGGAAGGCAGTATGTTTAGATGTGATCGTTTCTATTAAGTATTTTTTGATTTTTGCAGGAAGGAGGAGTGAGAGGCTTGCTGGATGTCTGTCGAAGGGAAACCTTGACCTTTACTCGCTCTCAAGCCCTTCGAGCCTTGGCAACCATCTGTTGTGCACCAGAATGCATCGCTGAGTTTGAAAGGGTACGGTTTGAGATATTGTACTTGGTGCTGAATGTCTATAGTAAACTGTGCTAATGTAGACTTTTGGTGAGGGGACATCATACTGTGTCCAGATGTAAACTGTAATGATGTAGACTTTTGGTGAGGGGACATCATACTGTGTCCAGATGTAAACTGTAATGATGTAGACTTTTGGTGAGGGGACATCATACTGTGTCCAGATGTAAACTGTAATGATGTAGACTTTTGGTGAGGGGACATCATCTGTGTCCAGATGTAAACTGTAATGATGTAGACTTTTGGTGAAGGGACATCATTCTGTGTCCAGATGTAAACTGTAACTAATGTAGACTTTTGGTGAGGGGACATCATTCTGTGTCCAGATGTAAACTGTAATGATGTAGACTTTTGGTGAGGGGACATCATTCTGTGTCCAGATGTAAACTGTAATGATGTAGACTTTTGGTGAAGGGACATCATTCTGTGTCCAGATGTAAACTGTACTAATGTAGACTTTTGGTGAGGGGACATCATTCTGTGTCCAGATGTAAACTGAATGATGTAGACTTTTGGTGAAGGGACATCATTCTGTGTCCAGATGTAAACTGTACTAATGTAGACTTTTGGTGAGGGGACATCATTCTGTGTCCAGATGTAAACTGTAGTGATGTAGACTTTTGGTGAGGGGACATCATACTGTGTCCAGATGTAAACTGTAATGATGTAGACGTTTGGTGAGGGGACATCATTCTGTGTCCAGATATAAACTGTAATGATGTAGACTTTTGGTGAGGGGACATCATACTGTGTCCAGATGTAAACTGTAATGATGTAGACTTTTGGTGAGGGGACGTCATTCTGTGTCCAGATGTAAACTGTAATGATGTAGACTTTTGGTGAGGGGACGTCATACTGTGTCCAGATGTAAACTGTAATGATGTAGACTTTTGGTGAGGGGACATCATACTGTGTCCAGATGTAAACTGTAAGTGATGTAGACTTTTGGTGAGGGGACATCATACTGTGTCCAGATGTAAACTGTAATGATGTAGACTTTTGGTGAGGGGACGTCATTCTGTGTCCAGATGTAAACTGTAATGATGTAGACTTTTGGTGAGGGACATCATACTGTGTCCAGATATAAACTGTAATGATGTAGACTTTTGGTGAGGGGACGTCATACTGTGTCCAGATGTAAACTGTAATGATGTAGACTTTTGGTGAGGGGACATCATTCTGTGTCCAGATGTAAACTGTAATGATGTAGACTTTTGGTGAGGGGACATCATACTGTGTCCAGATGTAAACTGTAATGATGTAGACTTTTGTGAGGGGACGTCATTCTGTGTCCAGATAAAAACTGTAATGATGTAGACTTTTGGTGAGGGGACGTCATACTGTGTCCAGATGTAAACTGTAATGATGTAGACTTTTGGTGAGGGGACGTCATACTGTGTCCAGATGTAAACTGTACTAATGTAGACTTTTGGTGAGGGGACGTCATACTGTGTCCAGATATAAACTGTACTAATGTAGACTTTTGGTGAGGGGACGTCATACTGTGTCCAAATGTAAACTGTAATGATGTAGACTTTTGGTGAGGGGACATCATACTGTGTCCAGATGTAAACTGTACTAATGTAGACTTTTGATGAGGGGACGTCATTCTGTGTCCAGATGTAAACTGTATTGATGTAGACTTTTGGTGAGGGGACGTCATTCTGTGTCCAGATGTAAACTGTATTGATGTAGACTTTTGGTGAGGGGACGTCATTCTGTGTCCAGATGTAAACTGTAATTATGTAGACTTTTGGTGAGGGGACGTCATACTGTGTCCAGATGTAAACTGTAATGATGTAGACTTTTGGTGAGGGGACGTCATACTGTGTCCAGATGTAAACTGTAATGATGTAGATTTTTGGTGAGGGGAGTCATACTGTGTCCAGATGTAAACTGTAATGATGTAGACTTTTGGTGAGGGGACATCATACTGTGTCCAGATGTAAACTGTAATGATGTAGACTTTTGGTGAGGGGACATCATTCTGTGTCCAGATGTAAACTGTACTAATGTAGACTTTTGGTGAGGGGACATCATTCTATGTCCAGATGTAAACTGTACTAATGTAGACTTTTGGTGAGGGGACGTCATTCTGTGTCCAGATGTAAACTGTAATGATGTAGACTTTTGGTGAGGGGACGTCATACTGTGTCCAGATGTAAACTGTAATGATGTAGACTTTTGGTGAGGGGACATCATACTGTGTCCAGATGTAAACTGTACTGATGTAGACTTTTGGTGAGGGGACTCATACTGTGTCCAGATGTAAACTGTAATGATGTAGACTTTTGGTGAGGGGACGTCATACTGTGTCCAGATGTAAACTGTAATGATGTAGACTTTTGGTGAGGGGACATCATACTGTGTCCAGATGTAAACTGTAATGATGTAGACTTTTGGTGAGGGGACATCATACTGTGTCCAGATGTAAACTGTAATGATGTAGACTTTTGGTGAGGGGACGTCATACTGTGTCCAGATGTAAACTGTAATGATGTAGACTTTTGGTGAGGGAACGTCATTCTGTGTCCAGATGTAAACTGTACTAATGTAGACTTTTGCTAAGGGGACATCATTCTGTGTCCAGATGAAAACTGTAATGATGTAGACTTTTGGTGAGGGGACATCATTCTGTGTCCAGATGTAAACTATAATGATGTAGACTTTTGGTGAGGGGACGTCATACTGTGTCCAGATGTAAACTGTAATGATGTAGACTTTTGGTGAGGGACGTCATACTGTGTCCAGATGTAAACTGTAATGATGTAGACTTTTGGTGAGGGGACATCATTCTGTGTCCAGATGTGAACTGTAATGATGTAGACTTTTGGTGAGGGGACGTCATACTGTGTCCAGATGTAAACTGTAATGATGTAGACTTTTGGTGAGGGGACATCATTCTGTGTCCAGATGTAAACTATAATGATGTAGACTTTTGGTGAGGGGACGTCATACTGTGTCCAGATGTAAACTGTAATGATGTAGACTTTTGGTGAGGGGACGTCATACTGTGTCCAGATGTAAACTGTAATGATGTAGACTTTTGGTGAGGGGACATCATACTGTGTCCAGATGTAAACTGTAATGATGTAGACTTTTGGTGAGGGGACATCATTCTGTGTCCAGATGTAAACTGTAATGATGTAGACTTTTGGTGAGGGGACATCATACTGTGTCCAGATGTAAACTGTAATGATGTAGACTTTTGGTGAGGGGACGTCATACTGTGTCCAGATGTAAACTGTAATGATGTAGACTTTTGGTGAGGGGACGTCATTCTGTGTCCAGATGTAAACTGTAATGATGTAGACTTTTGGTGAGGGGACATCATACTGTGTCCAGATGTAAACTGTAATGATGTAGACTTTTTGTGAGGGGACGTCATTCTGTGTCCAGATAAAAACTGTAATGATGTAGACTTTTGGTGAGGGGACGTCATACTGTGTCCAGATGTAAACTGTAATGATGTAGACTTTTGGTGAGGGGACGTCATACTGTGTCCAGATGTAAACTGTACTAATGTAGACTTTTGGTGAGGGGACGTCATACTGTGTCCAGATATAAACTGTACTAATGTAGACTTTTGGTGAGGGGACGTCATACTGTGTCCAAATGTAAACTGTAATGATGTAGACTTTTGGTGAGGGAACATCATACTGTGTCCAGATGTAAACTGTACTAATGTAGACTTTTGATGAGGGGACGTCATTCTGTGTCCAGATGTAAACTGTATTGATGTAGACTTTTGGTGAGGGGACGTCATTCTGTGTCCAGATGTAAACTGTAATGATGTAGACTTTTGGTGAGGGGACGTCATTCTGTGTCCAGATGTAAACTGTAATTATGTAGACTTTTGGTGAGGGGACGTCATACTGTGTCCAGATGTAAACTGTAATGATGTAGACTTTTGGTGAGGGGACGTCATACTGTGTCCAGATGTAAACTGTAATGATGTAGATTTTGGTGAGGGGATGTCATACTGTGTCCAGATGTAAACTGTAATGATGTAGACTTTTGGTGAGGGGACATCATACTGTGTCCAGATGTAAACTGTAATGATGTAGACTTTTGGTGAGGGGACATCATACTGTGTCCAGATGTAAACTGTAATGATGTAGGCTTTTGGTGAGGGGACATCATACTGTGTCCAGATATAAACTGTAATGATGTAGACTTTTGGTGAGGGGACGTCATTCTGTGTCCAGATGTAAACTGTAATGATGTAGACTTTTGGTGAAGGGACGTCATTCTGTGTCCAGATGTGAACTGTAATGATGTAGACTTTTGGTGAGGGGACATCATTCTGTGTCCAGATGTAAACTGTAACTAATGTAGACTTTTGGTGAGGGGACATCATTCTATGTCCAGATGTAAACTGTACTAATGTAGACTTTTGGTGAGGGGACGTCATTCTGTGTCCAGATGTAAACTGTAATGATGTAGACTTTTGGTGAGGGGACGTCATATCTGTGTCCAGATGTAAACTGTAATGATGTAGACTTTTGGTGAGGGGACATCATACTGTGTCCAGATGTAAACTGTAATGATGGAGACTTTTGGTGAGGGGACGTCATACTGTGTCCAGATGTAAACTGTAATGATGTAGACTTTTGGTGAGGGGACATCATACTGTGTCCAGATGTAAACTGTAATGATGTAGACTTTTGGTGAGGGGACGTCATACTGTGTCCAGATGTAAACTGTAATGATGTAGACTTTTGGTGAGGGGACGTCATTCTGTGTCCAGATGTAAACTGTACTAATGTAGACTTTTGCTAAGGGGACATCATTCTGTGTCCAGATGAAAACTGTAATGATGTAGACTTTTGGTGAGGGGACATCATACTGTGTCCAGATGTAAACTGTAATGATGTAGACTTTTGGTGAGGGGACATCATACTGTGTCCAGATGTAAACTGTAATGATGTAGACTTTTGGTGAGGGGACATCATTCTGTGTCCAGATGTAAACTGTAATGATGTAGACTTTTGGTGAGGGGACATCATTCTGTGTCCAGATGTAAACTATAATGATGTAGACTTTTGGTGAGGGGACGTCATACTGTGTCCAGATGTAAACTGTAATGATGTAGACTTTTGGTGAGGGGACGTCATACTGTGTCAGATGTAAACTGTAATGATGTAGACTTTTGGTGAGGGGACATCATTCTGTGTCCAGATGTGAACTGTAATGATGTAGACTTTTGGTGAGGGGACGTCATACTGTGTCCAGATGTAAACTGTAATGATGTAGACTTTTGGTGAGGGGACATCATTCTGTGTCCAGATGTAAACTATAATGATGTAGACTTTTGGTGAGGGGACGTCATTCTGTGTCCAGATGTAAACTGTAATGATGTAGACTTTTGGTGAGGGGACGTCATTCTGTGTCCAGATGTAAACTGTAATGATGTAGACTTTTGGTGAGGGGACGTCATTCTGTGTCCAGATGTAAACTGTAATGATGTAGACTTTTGGTGAGGGGACGTCATACTGTGTCCAGATGTAAACTGTAATGATGTAGACTTTTGGTGAGGGGACATCATACTGTGTCCAGATATAAACTGTAAATGGTGTAGACTTTTGGTGAGGGGACGTCATTCTGTGTCCAGATATAAACTGTAATGATGTAGACTTTTGGTGAGGGGACATCATACTGTGTCCAGATGTAAACTGTAATGATGTAGACTTTTGGTGAGGGGACATCATACTGTGTCCAGATGTAAACTGTAATGATGTAGACTTTTGGTGAGGGGACGTCATACTGTGTACAGACGTAAACTATAATGATGTAGACTTTTGGTGAGGGGACGTCATACTGTGTCCAGATGTAAACTGTAATGATGTAGACTTTTGGTGAGGGGACATCATTCTGTGTCCAGATGTAAACTGTACTAATGTAGACTTTTGGTGAGGGGACATCATACTGTGTCCAGATGTAAACTGTAATGATGTAGACTTTTGGTGAGGGGACGTCATACTGTGTCCAGATGTAAACTGTAATGATGTAGACTTTTGGTGAGGGGACATCATACTGTGTCCAGATGTAAACTGTAATGATGTAGACTTTTGGTGAGGGGACGTCATACTGTGTCCAGATGTAAACTGTACTAATGTAGACTTTTGGTGAGGGGACGTCATACTGTGTCCAGATGTAAACTGTACATCCATGACATTGAATCTGCTAGTGGTGGATAAGATGGTTGATTGCAGCATATTGACCTCTGTATTGAATCTGCTAGTGGTGGATAGGATGGTTGATTGCTGCATATTGACCTCTGTATTGAATCTGCTAGTGGTGGATAAGATGGTTGATTGCTGCATATTGACCTCTGCATTGAATCTGCTAGTGGTGGATAGGATGGTTGATTGCTGCATATTGACCTCTGTATGTGTGGATGGATGAGTGGGTGAGTGGGAAGCTTTCTAAATAAACAAGTATATTTAAAAACAAAAGACTGAAGGGCATTGACTAATACTTTCACAAAGGATTTCTTTGCTGTTAATATTTCAGCAAAGGATTTTTTGATTGTTTATTGGGAGAGTCTACTTATTTTTGATTAATCGCAAAGTTTGTCGATTAACTCTTGACTTTGCAAGTTGCAGTGTGAGTTTCACTGCACATTCTAGCTGGGACCAGCTGTATGATGGGTTATTGTAATTGTTATTGTTGTTTAAAGCCCAGCCAACTGTGTAGAGCCATATCAGGGCTATAACCACTTCAAAACATAAAAACCTTCAACAGGAAAAAAAAAAGGAAAAGAAAATTAAGTGAACATATCAGTGCAGTCACGCACATAATCTAAGGACATGCCCCTGGCATTGACCATTCTGTCCAATTTATTGCACAAGGGATTTAAAAAACATACCCGAATACAAATTTAAGCATATCTAAGGACACCAAAAGATATGTAAAAACGGGCATAAATTACCTAAAATTGTTTTCATGTATCTCACCTCCCTAGAACCAAAAATGCACTTTATACATGTACCCAATTATCAATCCTAAGAAAAAGTACATAAGACTTTATTGAATGAATCAGCAAGGCAGAAAATGATAGAAAGAAATGACAGAAAACAAAGGAGGAAGAAAGAAACAGAGTAACAGAAAAAGGGGAAATTTCCAGAAGGTTGATATACTATTTATACTGAAGGAGCCCCGGCATCCCCACAGGGGATATGACAGTCCAGTGGTGCTTAATGTTACTATCCTTGAGTGATAGAGTAGTATGAAGTTTCATGTTTTGAGATGAGTGAGGTATAAGTGTGTATTTGCAAAGTGAGAGCTTCACAGGACATGACTTACCCAGCAAGAAAGGAAAGATTGCATTGGGGTGCATTCATTTTTGTCACAGTAGAGTGTTTCGTGCGATACGTTTCTCTCCCCTGGGAAGGCGCATAATTGTAGCACATGATAGTGTTTTCTTTTTTCATCTTTTTCCTTTTCCTTTCTTTTTCTGTTTGAGTGTATTTTGTTTACCCATCAGAGCATTTTGTATGAAATTTTGGATTTTGTTTAGTTTGTTCAAGGGGGATTCATTGTTCTCAGACAGTTTCACATGTACTCCACCCAGGTTTGCCAACAGTTATCCAGCACACTCCTCAAGCCTGTGCAAAACTTGTGCACTTGCAAAGTCTTGAAATTTGGGGATGGGGGGCAAGAGAGACCTGACAGTAAGCTGACACCACCAGCATGAGGGAAGCTTTAAGGTAAGCAGCAAATAGGCCAGCTTTTAATGTTGGGAGCTGGAATCAAATACAAGTTACTAGGTGTTGAGTCCATGGCTGTATTCTGTGCTGAAAATGCCTGAGGGTTGAAGTCCATGGCTCTGTCAAAATAATCATCAACCAGCCTGTGCTGAAAATGCCTGAGAGTTGAATCCACAACCCCTGTGATATGAGTTGGCGTTTTGACAACTTGGTTAATCTTGAGGGACAGCCTTTCTGTTGCTGTGATTTTTGTTCATGTGCAATGCTCATGCTAGAGAAGTTTATGCAGGGTGGATGCAGTGGGAAAAAAGGCTGACCAAAACTTGAACGCCAAGAAAATAAAAGTGCTACATATTGAATACAAAGACACTGAAAACAATCAAGAAATCTTAATAAAATTCCTTTAGAAACTTTTCAAGATTTTTAAAATATCTTGGTTCTGTAAAAACTGATGATGGAACCTGCTCTAAAGACAGCAAAGTAACTGGATTGGCAAAGAAAAAAAGGTTTAACTCAACAATATCTGGAAAGACAGAGGCGTACCAAATGGCCTGAAAATTAAATTTTTAAAATGTTTGATCTGGCCAATCATGATTTATAGCTTCGAAGCCTGGACTCTCAGAAAAGCTGATTGCAAAAGAATTGAGGCAGCAGAGACGTGGTTTTATCAGAGACTACTGTGTAATGAAAGTGTCCTGGAAGAACTTGATACCAACAGAAAACTACTAGCAGACACAACAAGAGAAGGCTAATATATATCGTAACAAGAACACAGACCTTACGGCAAAAAGGAAGAAAGGCAAACCTCCGATCTCATACATCCAGAATATAACCAACATCCATGGCCTAGATATTCAAGAAGTTGTCCACAAAGGTCAAGACAGCCATCACATAACCAACATCCATGGCCTAAATATTCAAGAAGCTGTCCACAAGGCCAAGACAGAGCCATCACATAACCAAATCCATGGCCTAATTATTCAAGAAGTTGTCCACAAAGGCCAAGACAGCCATCACATAAACCAACATCCATGGCCTAAATATTCAAGAAGTCCACAAAGGCCAAGACAGAGCCATCACAATAACCAACATCCATGGCTTAAATATTCAAGAAGTTGTCCACAAAGGCCAAGACAGCCATCACATAACCAACATCCATGGCCTAAATATTCAAGAAGTTGTCCACAAAGGTCAAGACAGCCATCACATAACCAACATCCATGGCCTAAATATTCAAGAAGTTGTCCACAAAGGCCAAGACAGCCATCACATAACCAACATCCATGGCCTAAATATTCAAGAAGTTGTCCACAAAGGTCAAGACAGCCATCACATAACCAACATCCATGGCCTAAATATTCAAGAAGTTGTCCACAAAGGCCAAGACAGAGCCATGTGGAGGAGGATGGTGGTGTAAAAGAGTGCAGTGACCAACACTGAACCCGGTGATGCTGACAGGTGAGTCAGTACTCATGCTGTACACAGATCTTTCTTTATTGTCTGATCTGAAACACTAACACCCAGACCATTGCTTATGGGTACAGTGAAAGGGACGGAAGTAATCCGTCCATCCAGACCATCGCTCATGGGACGGAAGTAATCCGTCCATCCAGACCATCGCTCATGGGACGGAAGTAATCCATCTATCCACCCAAACCATGGCTCATGGGTACAGTGAAAGGGACGGAATTAATCCGTCCACGCAGAATCAAAGTGAATTGTAAACAACAGCAAAACTAAATGTGAAAACCAACTCAACCATCCCAAGTAAATTCTAAACTTTGTAACAGAGGAAAAGAAGAAGATAAAGGAAGCATTTAAAACAAAGGAAAACTGTGTTTTGTGTATAGTATTAATTTAGGTTTTTAACAGCTGACTTTGTGTGTCACTGTATATAGTATTAATTTAGGTTTTTAACAGCTGACTTTGTCGTGTCACTGTATATAGTATTAATTTAGGTTTTTAACAGCTGACTTTGTGTGTCACTGTGTATAGTATTAATTTAGGTTTTTAACAGCTGACTTTGTCATGTCACTGTATATAGTATTAATTTAGGTTTTTGACAGCTGACTTTGTCATGTCACTGTATATAGTATTAATTTAGGTTTTTAACAGCTGACTTTGTCGTGTCACTGTTATAAGTATTAATTTAGGTTTTTAACAGCTTACTTCGTCGTGTCACCGTATATAGCATTAACACTTTGGCGTCTTGACGGCAGTCTGCTGCCGCCCATCTGTACCGTGTCTTAGTCGTGATGGGAGGCTGGTGCCGTCGGAAAATGCCATTTTTTTAATTTATAACATGAGCAGTATTCGAGGGAGAAAATTCCTGAAAGTCAAAGTATAATCATCTATGCATCGATTGCTTCCCTTAGACTGTATCTAATCATCATACAGTCTTTGTTTTAACGAAGTTTCTAGAGTCAGTAAGCGAATCTGTATTCACCTATTTTCAAAATGGCGGCAAGGCGACTTCGAAACTGGCGTATGTTTTCTGTGCAAGAGGCGATCGATATCATCCAAGCTGAAGGATCTGATGATGAATTAGATATTGTTGGTGAATTATCTGTCGAAGATAGGGATGATTTGTTGGATTCAGATACCAGTTTGTCCCTAGCATTGGCTTAAGTGACATCGCTATGTGGTCGATCATGTGGTTCAAAACTTTTGTTCGGAATGCTGTTTGGATACCCTAATTGGAGTAATTTCTACATTCAAGTGGGAAATCAGCACACAAATTGTGAATAGAATCTAATGTAGCAAGCTTCTGCCTTTCTTTTGCACTTTACTGTTTGTTTCTATCTTGTCTGGTTATTTTGTAATATTTTTTTTAAAAATGGCCGAAAACATGCGATTTCAGTGGTCGACAAGCACTATTTGACTGCGACTCCATTGAGTTGATTTAGGTTTTTAACAGCTGACTTTGTTGTGTCACTGTATATAGTATTAATTTAGGTTTTTAACAGCTGACTTTGTCATGTCACTGTGTATAGTATTAATTTAGGTTTTTAACAGCTGACTTTGTCATGTCACTGTATATAGTATTAATTTAGGTTTTTAACAGCTGACTTTGTCATGTCACTGTGTATAGTATTAATTTAGGTTTTTAACAGCTGACTTTGTCATGTCACTGTATATAGTATTAATTTAGGTTTTTAACAGCTGACTTTGTTGTGTCTCTGTGTATAGTATTAATTTAGGTTTTTAACAGCTGACTTTGTTGTGTCTCTGTGTATAGTATTAATTTAGGTTTTTAACAGCTGACTTTGTCGTGTCACTGTGTATAGTATTAATTTAGGTTTTTAACAGCTGACTTTGTTGTGTCACTGTTTCAGGAACAAGGTGTAGAACTGTTGGTGGACTTGCTGTGTGAGACAGGAACATCAGGGGAGACAGTTCAGGGCGAAGCAGCAGGAGTGGTGGCCCAGCTTACCTCCCCTTGTTTACAACATGGCCATCACCTGGGAGGCTTGTTGCATGACCTGCACCGTCTGCTGCAAGCTTTACTTCGTGAGTCTTTTGATCTGAAAATCAATATATAAACAGTGAAAAAAGAAAAAACAGCTTCTGTGATGCCGGCATCAGGATGATCCATAGATTTGTGGATTTTATAAATTACTGATCGCTGACCGTGGATTTGTTTCTGGCACTTGTGCTGGCACTGTTCTGCTGAAAATGACCTTATTCTCAAAGGGCATACCTAATCAAGAGGAAGCATGACCTTATTCTCAAAGGGTATACCTAATCAAGAGGAAGCATGACCTTATTCTCAAAGGGCATACCTAATCAAGAGGAAGCATGACCTTATTCTCAAAGGGCATACCTAATCAAGAGGAAGCATGACCTTATTCTCAAAGGGTATACCTAATCAAGAGGAAGCAGCAGGAATAGTAGCCCAGCTTACCTCACTCCTCTGTCCAGGGGTCATGACCTGGATGTGGCCAGGTCCCGTTAGAGTGTCAGGAATTAAGAGCCAGAACAGTTACTTGACAGGGGTCTCTCCTCTGAGGACCTTCCGCTGTCCGGCTCTCTCTGCTACCTACTGACACTGGTGTCACTGTTCTGATGAAAATGACCTTGTTCTGAATGACCTTGTTCTGAATGACCTTGTTCTCAGAGGCTGTTACTCCATATATTCTGTGTTAAATAGGATTTTCACAGAGACCCTTAAGTACTCAGGATTGGTAAAACAATTTACTCCATTTATTCTGTGTTAAATAGCGTTTTTGGAGAGACCTTGAAATATTTGTGGATTGGTGACATGTTTTACTCCAATTAATTTGATAAATAGGGGCTTAGGAGAGACCCTAAAATACTTTAATAATAATAATAATTACAATATTTATATAGCGCAAAATCTCGACAAAATCAAATCTAAGCGCTGAAACAGACACACACGCACGCACGCACGCACACGCACACACACACACACACACACACACACACACACACACCACACACACACACACACACACACACACACACACACACACACACACACACACACACACACACACACACACACACACACCACACACAAGCATGGCTATAAATGGGGAGAAAGAATAAAAGCAATAAAAGCAAGAATAAAAGCAATGGAAAATTATAGAGAGCATATCATATACAATTATATATTATAACAAAGTGATTCCCCTCCGAGCGGAGACAGGCTGCAGAGGGGTTTGAGTGAGGTTAGGATTTTATGCAGAGGAGAAAAGGTGAGTTTTGAGAGCGGACTTGAAGGAGACAAAAGTAGGTTGCTGACGGACTGAGAGAGGAAGTTTGTTCCAGGAGAGTGGACCAGAAACAGAGAAGGCTCGTGGACCATAGGTATTGAGCTTAGTGCGTGGAAAGCGAAAAGTCAGAGGATCGGAGGCAGAGCGGAGGGTATGTGAGGGAACATAGATCTCAAGTAGGCTTGACAGGTAATCGGGGGCTGCGTTATTGAGGCTTTTGTAGCACATGGTGTCTAGTTTGTACTGTATGCGCTTTGATACAGTGAGCCAGTGAAGTTGTGCCAGGAGAGGAGATATGTGGTCAGCTTTTTTCTTTTTGAGTACAAGGCGTACAGCATTGTTTTGAATGCGCTGTAGGATGTGAATGGTGGAGGCAGGAAGACCAGACAGGAGTGAATTGCAATAATCAATGCGAGACATTATGAAGGAGAGAATGAGTTTTGCAGTTGTTTCCACAGAGAGATACTTCCTGATCAGGCTTATACGATGGAGATGATAGTAGCAAGATCTGGCAGTTTGAGAAACAAAGTTGTTCATGGAGAGGGTAGAGTCAATGCAGACACCAAGGTTTTTAGCTGAATCAGAAATTGGGACTGATGTGTTACATAATGGGAGAGAAAGAGGAGGCAGCTGAGAAAGTTTCTGACGGGTGCCAATGAGGATAGCTTCTGTCTTGTCGTCATTAAGCTGAAGTTTGTTGAACGTCATCCAGTTCTTAATGTCCGAGTAACACTCAGTGGTGCGAGTCAACAGGCGCTGTATATTATCAGGTGAGTCACTGTCTTGAAGTTGGGTGTCATCAGCATAGAAGTGGTGTTTTATAGAGTGGGAGTTGATGATGGTGGACGGGGGGAGGTGTAAAGAGTGAAAAGAACAGGGCCAAGGACAGATCCTTGTGGAACACCACAGGTCAGGTATGCAGGTTGAGAGTAAGTGCCACTGATGAGAACAGTTTGTTTTCTGTTTGATAAATATGAAGTGAACCAGGAGAGAGCAATGTCAGAGATGCCAAAAGTATGATGAAGTCTAGAAAGGAGAATACCATGGTCAATGGTATCAAAGGCTGCAGACAGATCAAGGAGTGTGAGGAGAGAGACTTTGCCAGTATCAGTTGCAAGTAGGAGATTGTTGAGAATGTGTAGTAGGGCAGTTTCAGTGCTATGGCACTGGCGGTAGGCTGACTGGAAAGGATTGAGGAGATTGTTGGCAGACAGGTGAGAGTTCAGCTGGTTGAGGACGACTTTTTCAAGGAGTTTTGACAAGAAAGAGAGATTAGAGATAAGCCGGTAATTTTTCAGTTCATTTGGGTCTAAATTGTGTTTCTTGAGGAGAGGGTGAACAATAGCAGACTTGAAAGAATCTGGGACAGTTCCAGTTTGAAGAGAAGTGTTGATGATGTCAGTGATGAATGGGAGGAGAGTAGGGAGACAGTCGGAGTAGAGAGAACCTGGAAGAGGATCCAGTTCGCAGGTTTTGAACGACATGGATCTGATTGTGTTGAAAATTTCTTCTTGTGAGACTGGGGTAAAAGTAGTAAGAGGTGTGCCAGAGAAGGAAGGGTCAGGTGGGCATGGTTGACAGGGTGTCCTGTCAAGCCTGTCACGAAGAGTTTGTATTTTGGTGGTTTCACCAAACCAAACTTTGGTTTGGTGAAACATTTTACTCCATGTATTCTGTGTTAGATAGTGGTTTTGGAGAGTCCATAAAATACTCTTTACATGTATTCTTCACCACAGGGGGTGAAATCCCCCTGAACCCCCTCCTCCTGAACAGGTGTACCTGTCAGACAGTATGGGGAATTCTGACAGGTCCATTATGTGTGTACCTGTCAGACAGTATGGGGAATTCTGACAGGTCCATTGTGTGTGTACCTGTCAGACAGTATGGGGAATTCTGACAGGTCCATTGTGTGTGTACCTGTCAGTATGGGGAATTCTGACAGGTCCATTATGTGTGTACCTGTCAGACAGTATGGGGAATTCTGACAGGTCCATTGTGTGTGTACCTGTCAGACAGTATGGGGAATTCTGACAGGTCCATTGTGTGTGTACCTGTCAGTATGGGGAATTCAGACAGGTCCATTATGTGTGTACCTGTCAGACAGTATGGGGAATTCTGACAGGTCCGTTGTGTGTGTACCTGTCAGTATGGGGAATTCTGACAGGTCCATTGTCTGTGTTTCTGTCAGACAGTATGGGGAATTCTGACAGGTCCATTGTGTGTGTACCTGTCAGTATGGGGAATTCTGACAGGTCCATTGTCTGTGTTTCTGTCAGACAGTATGGGGAATTCTGACAGGTCCATTGTCTGTGTTTCTGTCAGACAGTATGGGGAATTCTGACAGGTCCATTGTGTGTGTACCTGTCAGACAGTATGGTGAATTCTGACAGGTCCATTGTCTGTGTACCTGTCAGACAGTATGGGGAATTCTGACAGGTCCATTGTGTGTGTACCTGTCAGTATGGGGAATTCTGACAGGTCCATTGTCTGTGTTTCTGTCAGACAGTATGGGGAATTCTGAAGGTCCATTGTGTGTGTACCTGTCAGACAGTATGGGGAATTCTGACAGGTCCATTGTGTGTGTACCTGTCAGACAGTATGGTGAATTCTGACAGGTCCATTATGTGTGTACCTGTCAGTATGGTGAATTCTGACAGGTCCATTGTCTGTGTACCTGTCAGACAGTATGGGGAATTCTGACAGGTCCATTGTGTATGTACCTGTCAGTATGAGGAATTCTGACAGGTCCATTGTCTGTGTTTCTGTCAGACAGTATGGGGAATTCTGACAGGTCCATTGTGTGTGTACCTGTCAGACAGTATGGGGAATTCTGACAGGTCCATTGTGTGTGTACCTGTCAGACAGTATGGGGAATTCTGACAGGTCCATTGTGTGTGTACCTGTCAGACAGTATGGGGAATTCTGACAGGTCCATTATGTGTGTACCTGTCAGACAATATGGGGAATTCTGACAGGTCCGTTGTGTGTGTACCTGTCAGACAGTATGGGGAATTCTGACAGGTCCATTGTCTGTGTTTGTCAGACAGTATGGGGAATTCTGACAGGTCCATTGTGTGTGTACCTGTCAGACAGTATGGGGAATTCTGACAGGTCCATTGTGTATGTAGCTGTCAGACAGTATGGGGAATTCTGACAGGTCCATTGTGTGTGTACCTGTCAGACAGTATGGGGAATTCTGACAGGTCCATTGTGTGTGTACCTGTCAGACGGTATGGGGAATTCTGACAGGTCCATTGTGTGTGTACCTGTCAGACAGTATGGTGAATTCTGACAGGTCCATTTCAGTTAGCAATCCAAAATCCTGACTTTGCTAGTGATGTGGGGATTTCAGTTAGAATTCTAAAATCCTGACCACTTGGTTGTTGTGCCAGTAATGTGGGGATTTCAGTAAGAAATCTAAAATCCTGACCTTGCCAGTAATGTGGAGATTTCAGTTAGAAATCCAAAATCCTGACCACTTGGTTGTTGTGCCAGTAATGTTGGGGATTTCAGTTAGAAATCCAAAATCCTGACTTTGCCAGTAATGTGGGGATTTCAGTCAGAAATCCAAAATCCTGACCACTTGGTTGTGTGTTGCCATAATGTTGGGGATTTCAGTAAGAAATCCAAAATCCTGACCACTTGGTTGTTGTGCCAGTAATGTTGGGGATTTCAGTTAGAAATCCAAAATCCTGACCTTGCCAGTAATGTGGGGATTTCAGTCAGAAATCCAAAATCCTGACCACTTAGTGGTTGTGCCAGTAATGTGGGGATTTCAGTTAGAAATCCAAAATCCTGACCACTTAGTGGTTGTGCCAGTAATGTGGGGATTTCAGTTAGAAATCCAAAATCCTGACCACTTAATGGTTGTGCCAGTCATGTGGGGATTTCAGTTAGAAATCCAAAATCCTGACCATTTGGTTGTTGTGCCAGTAATGTGGGGATTTCAGTTAGAAATCCAAAATCCTGACCACTTAATGGTTGTGCCAGTAATGTGGGGATTTCAGTCAGAAATCCAAAATCCTGACCACTTAATGGTTGTGCCAGTAATGTGGGGATTTCAGTCAGAAATCCAAAATTCTGACCGCTAGGTTGTGCCAGTAATGTTGGGTTAGTTGGTTGTTATCCCCCCCCCCCCCCACACACACACACACACACACACACACACACACATACTCCCATCTTTCACCATTTTTATGAATAAAGGAATGTTCCAGGCAAAACAATTTTGTGGGAAAGTTAACTGTGACAACACCAGTCAGTGTGTCAGTTGTATGGTTATGAATGTGTCAGGGGCATGTCTGTAGATTGTCATAATTAATTGTTTTATGACTCAGAATTATCTTCTGTAGGTTGTCATAATTAACTGTTCTATGGCTCAGAATTATCTTGCTGTTTTATGACAGTGTGTGTATAAGTTTGTCAGGGTATGTCTGTAGATTGTCATAATTAACTGTTCTATGGTTCAGAATTATCTAGCTGTTTTATGACAGACAGTGTGTGTATAAGTATATCAGGGGCATGTCTGTAGATTGTCATAATTAACTGTTGAATCCATGACTCAGAATTATCTAGCTGTTTTATGACAGTGTGTGTATGATTTGTTTATGACAGTGTGTGTATGATTTGTTTATGACAGTGTGTGTATGATTTGTTTATGACAGTGTGTGTATGATTTGTTTATGACAGTGTGTGTATGATTTGTTTATGACAGTGTGTGTATGATTTGTTTATGACAGTGTGTGTATGATTTGTTTATGACAGTGTGTGTATGATTTGTTTGCCAACATGTTTTCCTTACCAGCAGGTATGACTCTTGTGTAGACTTATGATCTTGAATCGTCTTCGTCACATGGCATCTGTTATGTGTGTGTGTGTGTGTGTGTGTGTGTGTGTGTGTGTGTGTGTGTGTTGTAGTTGTTGTTGTTGGTGGTGTTGTTTGTCTGTCTTGTCTGTCTTTAAAGGAAAGCTTTCTGTAATAGAAAATTAAGACCTTTTGTTTCTTTTTTACATGAAATTTATGATATGATGTACAAATTTGTTGTTTACATGTGTTTTCACTGTGTTAAAAACTAAAAAGGGTGTACACTACTGTGTTAAAAGTGTGTACACTACTGTGTTAAAAGTGTGTACAGTACTGTGTTAAAAGTGTGTACACTACTGTGTTAAAAGGGTGTACACTGCTGTGTTAAAAGGGTGTACACTGTGTTAAAAGTGTGTACAGTACTGTGTTAAAAGGTGTACAGTACTGTGTTAAAAGTGTGTACAGTACTGTGTTAAAGTGTGTACAGTACTGTGTTAAAAGGGTGTACAGTACTGTGTTAAAAGTGTGTACACTACTGTGTTAACTCTTAGAGCCCGAACGTACCGATATCGGTACCCTGCTCGCACAACGTTTCAGCCTGAACGTACCGAGTTCGGTATTTTTGCTTTCTGCATTTTTCATTCGCCGGAGCTGGACTGTGTACGAAACTAAGCACTACAGGCCTCTAGTTCATTCATTTATGAGTGCATCTGCACCATTCCCGTGAGTAACAAGGCTTCATTGTCTGTGCTGTATGCGAATGTGTAAGGGTAGTAGCTCCGTGTCAGCCTGCTGCGTGTTATCAAAATGGCGGCGCCTTCGACGTCAACAAAGCGAAGCAGACAAACTCGTGGCTACACGGCACCAGAAGTGCTTGAACAAATCGAACAGCTTCAGACTGAAGGCTCAGACGTTGAAGAAGAAGATGACTCGATGTGTAGTGAGTTTGTTGTGATAGACTCGGATGTCGGCCCTCAACTCAGTGACACTTCCAGTGACCAAGACTCGGTCTTTCGACTCAGTACCGAGTATGACACAGAGTCGGACGAAGCGATGCCTCCTGACGACGACAGTGCTGAGGAGATGGAAGTGGGTGGTGAAGAGAACACTGAAGCGTTTCTGGACATTTTTCTAAAACCATGGAACGAGAACTTCACATTCTTCCCTGTGATCAGCAATTTCACTGAGGACAAAGAGAGTGGTCTGCATGTCGAGCATGTGCAGAACCACGCCCCCCACCCCACCCCCCTTGTTGGATTCAGGACTGATGTTGGATTCAGGAACAGGAGTAAATCTGTGTTACAAAACATGTGCAGAGAATACTGCATGGACCAGAATATATAATGACTGTCTGATAACTTGATTTAAGCTCAAACTACCCCCCAAAACGTTTGTTTTCTTATTTTCAATTCAGAATGAATCACTGAAACATGATTTCAAGCTTGCTTATTTGCTCTTGTACACTTTTATTGTGTACATGATTGCAAACTTTCTAGTCTCAATATTTCTTGTGATTATGTATGATTTTTTTTCTTTACCTAATGCAAATGACCATTGTAATTTGTTGTCAGTGTGTGTGTGTTTGTAAAGTATAACATATACTACACATTGCCTCTTGACAAAGAAAGAGTTACTGCTAGGTTCTTATACTTGGTACACATAATGCCCAGTTATATATCAACTGCGTAGAAGTGTTTTTGATTTCAAAAAGCTAACTTTTTTTTTATTATTATTCTTTGGATATATTGGTACCCCCTGCGCAAACTTTTGAAACAAAATAATTTGCTTCAAAATTTTTAAAAAATAGTAGAAGGCATATGAACACTTTCATACTTGCTCAAAAGTTTATAACCATGTTAGTATCACCAGAAACTTTCAAGTCTATCTGTCTTTCCTATGATTTTTTTTTTATGATGTAGTCTGAATTGCTGTTGTTGTCTTTGGGCATGTGTGTACATTACAACATTGACCTAATAAACATTGCTTGTTTTCATTGAAAGACTTACAGCTGGTTTCTGAAACTTGGTACACATTATGCCCAATCATATTGCAACTGTCTAGAAGTGTTTTGATATCAAAGAGCTAAAATTGTGGTTTTTTTTTATTCTTTGCATATATTGGTACCCCCCAGCACAAACTTTTGACAAAATAATTTACAGTAAAATTTCTAAAAACTGTATCAAACATGTCAACTGTTTCATTCTTGCACAAATTCAGTTTGTAACCATGTAAGTATCACTAGAAACTTTCAAGTCTTTCTGTCTTTCCTATGATTTTTTATGATTTTTGTTTGTTCATGAAGTGTGAATGGCCATAGCTGTGTCTGTGCGTGTGTGTATATAACATTGACATAAGGAACATTGCTTGTTTACATAGAAAGACTTGCAGCTGGATTCTGAAACTTTGTTCACATAATACTGAATCATATTACAACTGTCTTGAAGTGTTTTTGATATCAAAAAGCTAAATGTAGGTTTTTTTTTATTCTTTGCATGTATTGGTACCCCCCTGCGCAAACTTTAAAAACAAAATAATTTACTTCAAAATTAAAAAAAAATAGTACCAAACAAGTGAACAATTTCATTCTTGCTCAGAAGTCAGTTTATAACCATGTTAGTGTCATCAGGAACTTTCAAGTCTGTCTGTTTTTCCTATGATTTTTATGATTTTTTTTGTTTATGTGTCTGAATTGCCATTGTCGTCTGTGGGTGTGTGTGTACATTATAATATTGATAAATGAACATTGCTTGTTTACATAGAAAGACTTACAGCTGGTTTCTGAAACTTGGTGCCCATAATATCCAATCATATTACAACTGTCTAGATGTGTTTTTGATTTCAATAATCTTAAATTGTGGGTTTTATATTCTTTTCATATATGGTATCCTCCACCCCCTTGCCGCGCAATTAAAAAAAAAATCAATAAATAAAAAAAAAATGGCACAAGACAACTCAACACCTTCATACTTGCACAAACATTGGTTTGTAATTATGTTAGTATCTCCAGAAACTTTCAACTTTATATATCTTTCCTATGATTTTTTATGATTTTTTTTGTTTATGTAATGTGAATGGCTATTATTGTCTCTGTGCGTGTGTGCACATTATGATATTGACATAATAAACATTGCTTGATCACAAAGAAAGAGTTGGTGTTTGTTTCTGATACTTAGTACACATAATACCTGATCATATTGCAACTGCCTAAAAGTGTTTTTGATATCAGAAAGCTGAATTTGTGAGTTTTTTATTCTTTGCATATTGGTACCCCCTCCCGCGGAAACTTTTAAAACAAAATAATTCATCTCAAAATTTAAAAAAATAGTACCAAACAAGTCAACTCTTTCATACTTACACAAAAGTTGGTTTGTAACCATGTTAGTATCATCAGAAACTTTCAAATCTGTCTATCTTTCCTCTGATTTTTTATGATTTTTTTGTATATTTAGTATGAATGGCCATTGTTGTCTGTGTGTGTGTGTACAATTTAAAATTTGCATACTTCAAATTGTTTGTTGACAAAGAAAGACTTGCAGCTAGTTCATGATACTTGGTAAACATAATGCCCAGTCATATTGCAACTGTCTAGAAGTTTTTTGATATCAAAAGTCTAAATTTGTGGTTTTTTTATTCTTAGCATGTATTGGTACCCCCCCGTGCAAACTTTTGAAAAAGTTGTCATTTTTTTCAAAATTCAATTAAAATAAAAATCAACAAAAGATCACCTTTATACTTGCACAAAAGTTAGTTTGTTCTTATGTTAGCAATACCAGAAAGTTTCAAGTCTTTAACTCCAAAACTTTTTTTTTTACAATTTTATTAGTAACCCTTCCAAACAGCCAGGGCAGAAAGGTTGTTGACTGACAAAATCGCCCAGGGCAGAGTGAGCTAAAAGGGTGTACGGTACTGTGTTAAAAGGGTGTACAGTACTGTGTTAAAAGGATGTACACTGCTGTGTTAAAAGGGTGTACATACTGTGTTAAAAGGGTGTACACTACTGTGTTAAAAGGGTGTACACTACTGTGTTAAAAGTGTTACACTACTGTGTTAAAAGGGTGTACACTACTGTGTTAAAAGGTTACACTACTGTGTTAAAAGGTTACACTACTGTGTTAAAAGGGTGTACACTAGCTGTGTTAAAAGGGTGTACAGTACTGTGTTAAAAGGGTGTACATAGTGTGTTAAAAGGGTGTACACTACTGTGTTAAAAGTGTTACACTACTGTGTTAAAAGGGTGTACACTACTGTGTTAAAAGGGTGTACAGTACTGTGTTAAAAGGGTGTACACTACTGTGTTAAAAGGGTGTACAGTACTGTGTTAAAAGGGTGTACACTACTGTGTTAAAAGGGTGTACAGTACTGTGTTAAAAGGGTGTACAGTACTGTGTTAAAAGGGTGTACACTACTGTGTTAAAAGGGTGTACACTGCTGTGTTAAAAGGATGTACACTACTGTGTTAAAAGGGTGTACACTACTGTGTTAAAAGGGTGTACACTACTGTGTTAAAAGGGTGTACACTACTGTGTTAAAAGGGTGTACACTACTGTGTTAAAAGGGTGTACAGTACTGTGTTAAAAGGGTGTACACTACTGTGTTAAAAGGGTGTACACTATGTGTTAAAAGGGTGTACACTAGTGTGTTAAAAGGGTGTACAGTACTGTGTTAAAAGGGTGTACACTAGTGTTAAAAGGGTGTACAGTACTGTGTTAAAAGTGTGTACACTACTGTGTTAAAAGTGAGTACACTACTGTGTTAAAAGGGTGTACACTACTGTGTTAAAAGGGTGTACAGTACTGTGTTAAAAGGGTGTACACTACTGTGTTAAAAGGGTGTACACTACTGTGTTAAAAGGGTGTACACTACTGTGTTAAAAGGATGTACACTACTGTGTTAAAAGGGTGTACACTACTGTGTTAAAAGGGTGTACACTGCTGTGTTAAAAGGGTGTACACTGCTGTGTTAAAAGGGTGTACACTACTGTGTTAAAAGGGTGTACAGTACTGTGTTAAAAGGGTGTACAGTACTGTGTTAAAAGGGTGTACACTAGTGTTAAAAGGGTGTACAGTACTGTGTTAAAAGTGTGTACACTACTGTTAAAAGTGAGTACACTACTGTGTTAAAATGGTGTAGTGTACTGTGTTAAAAGGGTGTACAGTACTGGTGTTAAAAGGGTGTACACTACTGTGTTAAAAACTAAGGGTGCACGTATTTCTGTCTGTGACAGAGTTGTGTCAGAGAACGGCGTGTCATGAAGTGTTTCTACTGTCAGCGGCGGCCATAGCCAACATCACGTTCCTGCACTGCCAGGCCTGTTCTGTCTTGCTACAGCTGAACGCTCCACAACTGTTGATCACGGCGTCCTCTGTGCCCAAGGCCAGATCACTCTTTGCCAAAGATCAGGTAAGTCTGCTGTTAAACAGAAATAGCCTCCTTTGGAAAGTATGATCAAGGTACTTCATCGCACAGTTAATTAAGTTACCTCCTAACAGTTTATTCTTTTGTTGTTTTTTGTTTTGTTTTTGTAGTGTATCTTTGCATTAATAGTGATATTATGATAGTAATGGTAATTGATGATAGAAACGATAGTAGTAATGATGAAAATAATATTGATGATAATGGTGATGATGATGTGACAGTGATGATGATGATGATAATGATGAGGAAGATGATGATGATAATAATGATGATAATAATAACAGTAGTAGTAGTAATAGTAGTAGTAAAAATGATGATGATGATGATGATAATAGTAATAATAATAATAATAATGATAATAATAATGATGATGATAATAATAATAATGATAATAATAGTAATAATAATAATAATAATAACAACAACAGTAATGTGCTCAGTCTTGATGCATAAATCAGAACACACATTCTCATCATTCACTCAGACATTCACTCACTGACAGTGACATAGACAACTTAAGCCGTTTTTGAAAACTGATCTGATCATAAACAAAATTAAATTGTTCGAAAAAAAGATTTGATGGCATTCAGTCAGTATGTCAAACAAACTATGATACATCATATTGGTAATATTGTCCATTGTATGATACATCATATTGGTAATATTGTCCATTGTATGATACATCATATTGGTAATATTGTCCATTGTATGATACATCTTACTGGTAATATTGTCCATTGTATGATACATCATATTGGTAATATTGTCCATTGTATGATACATCTTACTGGTAATATTGTCCATTGTATGATACATCATATGGTAATATTGTCCATTGTATGATACATCTTACTGGTAATATTGTCCATGTATGATACATCAATTGGTAATATGCCATTGTATGATACATCTACTGGAATATTGACCATTTGTATGATACATCTTACTGGTAAAATTGCAATGTATGATACATTACAATTATTATAAATGGCCAAGTGATAGTGACTTACAATGTAATATGGCAAGTGTATGACTTACAATGTTAATGCAGATGGTGACTTACAGTAATGGATGATGTACTACAATTGTATGATAGCAATGCTATGGTGACTATACAATGTATATAGATGGGCAAGTGATAGTGACTTACAATGTATGTAAATGGGCAAGTGATAGTGACTTACAATGTATATAGATGGGCAAGTGATGGTGACTTACAATGTAACAATGGGCAAGTGATGGTGACTATTACATATGTACTATAATTATGTGGGCAAGTGATGGTTACTTTACAATATGTACATAATGGTAAGTGATGGTGACTTACAATGTATATAGATGGGCAAGTGATGTGACTTACAATGTAATAGATGGGCAAGTGATGGTGACTTACAATGTTATAGATGTGGCCAAGTGATAGTGTAACTTACAATGTATATAGATGGGCAAGTGATGGTGACTTACAATGTATATAGATGGGCAAGTGATGTGTGACTTACAATGTATTAGATGGGCAAGTGATAGTGACTTACAATGTATATAGATGGGCAAGTGATAGTGACTTACAATGTATATAGTATGGGCAAGTGATGGTGACTTACAATGTATATAGATGGGCAAGTGATGTGACTTACAATGTATATAGATGGGCAAGTGATGGTGACTTACAATGTAGATGGCAAGTGATGGTGACTTACAATGTATATAGATGGGCAAGTGATGTGACTTACAATGTATATAGATGGGCAAGTGATGGTGACTTACAATGTATATAGATGGGCAAGTGATGTGACTTACAATGTATATAGATGGGCAAGTGATAGTGACTTACAATGTATATAGATGGGCAAGTGATGGTGACTTACAATGTATATAGATGGGCAAGTGATGTGACACATTACAATGTAATATGAGACTTGCAATGTGATATGGTGATTATTACAATGTATATAGATGGGCAAGTGATAGGTGACTTACAATGTATATAGATGGGCAAGTGATGTGACTACAATGTATATAGATGGGCAAGTGATGGTGACTACAATGTAATATAGATGGGCAAGTGATGGTGACTTACAATGTATATAGATGGGCAAGTGATGGTGACTTACAATGTATATAGATGGGCAAGTGATGGTGACTTACAATGTATATAGATGGGCAAGTATGGTGACTTACAATGTATATAGATGGCAAGTGATGGTGACTTACAATGTATATAGAGGGCAAGTGATGGTGACTTACAATGTATAATAGATGTGCAAGTGATGTGACTTACAATGTATATAGATGGGCAAGTGATAGTGACTTACAATGTATATATAATGGCAAGTGATGGTGACTTACAATGTATATAAGAATGGGCAAGTGATGGTGACTTACAATGTATATAGATGGGCAAGTGATAGTGACTTACAATGTATATAGATGGGCAAGTGATGGTGACTTACAATGTATATAGATGGGCAAGTGATAGTGACTTACAATGTATATAAGATGGGCAAGTGATGGTGACTTACAATGTATATAGATGGGCAAGTGATAGTGACTTACAATGTATATAGATGGGCAAGTGATGGTGACTTACAATGTATATAGATGGGCAAGTGATGGTGACTTACAATGTATATAGATGGGCAAGTGATGGTGACTTACAATGTATAATAGATGGGCAATGATGAGTGACTTACAATGTATATAGATGGGCAAGTGATGGTGACTTACAATGTATATAGATGGGCAAGTGATAGTGACTTACAATGTATATAGATGGGCAAGTGATAGTGACTTACAATGTATATAGATGGGCAAGTGATGGTGACTTACAATGTATATAGATGGGCAAGTGATGGTGACTTACAATGTATATAATGGGCAAGTGATAGTGACTTACAATGTATATAGATGGGCAAGTGATGGTGACTTACAATGTATATAGATGGGCAAGTGATGGTGAATTACAATGTAATAATGGCAAGTGATGGTGACTTACAATGTATATAGATGGGCAAGTGATGGTGACTTACAATGTATATAGATGGGCAAGTGATAGGTGACTTACAATGTATATAGATGGGCAAGTGATAGTGACGTACAATGTATATAGATGGGCAAGTGATGGTGACTTACAATGTATATAGATGGGCAAGTGATGGTGACTTACAATGTATATAGATGGGCAAGTGATGGTTACTTACAATGTATATAGATGGGCAAGTGATGGTGACTTACAATGTATATAGATGGGCAAGTGATGGTGACTTACAATGTATATAGATGGGCAAGTGATGGTGACTTACAATGTATATAGATGGCAAGTGATGGTGACTTACAATGTATATAGATGGGCAAGTGATGGTGACTTACAATGTATATAGATGGGCAAGTGATGGTGACTTACAATGTATATAGATGGGCAAGTGATGGTGACTTACATGTATATAGATGGGCAAAGTGATGGATGATTACAATGTATATAGATGGGCAAGTGAAAGTGACTTACAAATATGAATGGCAAGTGAATAGTGACTTACAATTATTAGATGGGCAAAGTGATGGTGACTTACAATGTATAAGATGGGCAAGTGATGGTGACTTACATTGTAATAAGATGGGCAAGTGATGGTGACTTACAATGTATATAGATGGCAAGTGATGGTGACTTACAATGTATATAGATGGGCAAGGTGATGGTGACTTACAATGTTATAGATGGGCAGTGATGGTGACTTACAATGTATAAGATGGGCAAGTGATGGTGACTTACAATGTATATAGATGGCAAGTGATGGTGACTTACAATGATATAGATGGGCAAGTATGGTGACTTACAATGTATATAGATGGGCAAGTGATGAGTGACTTACAATGTATAATGCAGATGGTGAACAAGTGATAGGAGATTACATGTATATAGATGGCAAGTTGATGGTGACTTACAATGTATATAGATGGGCAAGTGATGTACTTACATTATATAGATGGCAAGTGATGTGACTTACAATGTATAATGGGCAAGTGATGGGACTTACAATGTATATAGATGGCAAGTGATGGTGACTTACAATGTATATAGATGGGCAAGTGAATGAGGACTTACAATGTACATATAGATGGCAAGTGAAAAGTGACTTACAATGTATATAGATGGCAAGTGATGGTGACTTACAATGTATATAGATGGGCAAGTGATGGTGACTTACAATGTAATAAAGTGGGCAAGTGAATGGTGACTTACAATGTATATAGATGGCAAGATGATAGTTGACATACAATGATAAATAGATGGCACGTGTAGTAGAATTACAATGTAAATAAAGGGCAAGTGATGGTGACTTACAATGTATTAAGATGGGAAATGATGGTGACTTACAAGTCATTAGATGGGCAGTGAAGTGAATACATAGTATTACGATGGGCAAGTGATGGTGACTACAATGTATATAGATGGGCAAGTGATGGTTAGCTTACAATGTATATTAGATGGGCAGTGAAGTGACTTACAATTATATAGATGGGCAAGTGATGGACTACAATGTATATAGATGGCAAGTGATGGTGACTTACAATGTATATGAAAGGCAAGTGATGGTGACTTACAATGTATATAGATGGCAAGTGATAGTGACTTACAATGTAAATAGATGGGCAAGTGATGGTGACTTACAATGTATATAGATGGGACAGTGAAAGATGACTTACAATGTATATAATGGGCAAGTGATGGTGACTTAACAATGTATATAGATGGCAAGTGAAGTGACTTACAATGTATATAGATGGGCAAGTGATGTGACTTACAATGTTACAGATGGACAAGTGAAAAGTGAGTACTTACTAACATTACAGACAGTGAAAGACAGTGATTAGCCTACTAACATCTGAGCAACAGTGCAAAGACAGGAGTTAGCAATGTATAATCAGTCTGACAGACAAGTGAAATAGACAGGAAATATATGACTTACAACAGTCTACATCAGATGGGCAAAGAATGGAGTACTTACAACATGTACTACAGAGTGAGCAGTGATGTACCTTACATTAAAGTTGACAGGCAAGTGAAGTGATTACAAAGACAGGATGTAGCTTATACAGTGACTACAGAGTAATAAATGAGGCAAGTGATGTGACTTACAAAGTTACAGAAGGACAGTGAAGGGACACAGTGTTACTATAACAGTATGACAGTACAGACATGAAAAGACAGGATGTAGCCTTACAAGTTACAGACAGGACAGGCAAAGAGATGTTACTTACAACGTCTGACAGGACAGGACAGTGAAAAGACAGGAGTTAGCCTTACTAACAGTCTGGGACAGGACAGTGAAAAGACAGGAGTTAGCCTTACTAACAGTCTGACAGGACAGGACAGTGAAAAGACAGGAGTTAGCCTTACTAACAGTCTGACAGGACAGGACATGAAAAGACAGGAGTTAGACCTTACTAACAGTCTGACAGGACAGCAGTGAAAAGACAGGAGTTAGCCTTACTAACAGTCTGACAGGACAGGACAGTGAAAAGACAGGAGTTAGCCTTACTAACAGTCTGACAGGACGACGTGAAAAGACAGGAGTTAGCCTTACTAACAGTACGACAGGACAGTGAAAAGACAGGAGTTAGCCTTACTAACAGTCTGACAGGACAGGACAGTGAAAAACAGGTGTTAGCCTTACTAACAGTCTGACAGGACAGGACAGTGAAAAGACAGGAGTTAGCCTTACTAACAGTCTGACAGGACAGGACAGTGAAAGACAGGAGTTAGCCTTACTAACAGTCTAAGGACAGGACAGTGAAAAGACAGGGTTAGCCTTACTAACAGTCTGACAGGACAGGACAGTGAAAAGACAGAGTTAGCCTTACTAACAGTCTGACAGGACAGGACAGTGAAAAGACAGGAGTTAGCCTTACTAACAGTCTGACAGGACAGGCAGTGAAAAGACAGGAGTTAGCCTTACTAACAGTCTGACAGGACAGGACAGTGAAAGACAGGAGTTAGCCTTACTAACAGTCTGACAGGACAGGACAGTGAAAAGACATGGTTAGCCTTACTAACAGTCTGACAGGACAGGACAGTGAAAAGACAGAGTTAGCCTTACTAACAGTCTGACAGGACAGGACAGTGAAAAGACAGGAGTTAGCCTTACTAACAGTCTGACAGGACAGGACAGTGAAAAGACAGGAGTTAGCCTTACTAACAGTCTGACAGGACAGGACAGTGAAAAGACAGGGTTAGCCTTACTAACAGTCTGACAGGACAGGACAGTGAAAAGACAGGAGTTAGCCTTACTAACAGTCTGACAGGACAGGACAGTGAAAAGACAGGAGTTAGCCTTACTAACAGTCTGACAGGACAGGACAGTGAAAAGACAGGAGTTAGCCTTACTAACAGTCTGACAGGACAGGACGGTGAAAAGACATGAGTTAGCCTTACTAACAGTCTGACAGGACAGGACAGTGAAAAGACAGGAGTTAGCCTTACTAACAGTCTGACAGGACAGGACAGTGAAAAGACAGGAGTTAGCCTTACTAACAGTCTGACAGGACAGGACGGTGAAAAGACAGGAGTTAGCCTTACTAACAGTCTGACAGGACAGGACAGTGAAAAGACAGGAGTTAGCCTTACTAACAGTCTGACAGGACAGGACAGTGAAAAGACAGGAGTTAGCCTTACTAACAGTCTGACAGGACAGGACAGTGAAAAGACAGGAGTTAGCCTTACTAACAGTCTGACAGGACAGGACGGTGAAAAGACAGGAGTTAGCCTTACTAACAGTCTGACAGGACAGGACAGTGAAAAGACAGGAGTTAGCCTTACTAACAGTCTGACAGGACGGTGAAAAGACAGGAGTTAGCCTGACTAACAGTCTGACAGGACGGTGAAAAGACAGGAGTTAGCCTGACTAACAGTCTGACAGGACAGGACAGTGAAGAGACAGGAGTTAGCCTTACTAACAGTCTGACAGGACAGTGAAAAGACATGAGTTAGCCTGACTAACAGTCTGACAGGACAGGACAGTGAAAAGACAGGAGTTAGCCTGACTAACAGTCTGACAGGACAGGACAGTGAAAAGACAGGAGTTAGCCTTACTAACAGTCTGACAGGACAGTGAAAAGACAGGAGTTAGCCTTACTAACAGTCTGACAGGACGGTGAAAAGACAGGAGTTAGCCTTACTAACAGTCTGACAGGACAGTGAAAAGACAGGAGTTAGCCTGACTAACAGTCTGACAGGACGGTGAAAAGACAGGAGTTAGCCTTACTAACAGTCTGACAGGACGGTGAAAAGACAGGAGTTAGCCTGACTAACAGTCTGACAGGAAACAGGATCAGACCACGCTGTAGTGCATGGCAACTTAGTCTGTAAAGATTGGACCTCCAGTCACATTGTTCCGGGTTCAGTCCCTTTGCCTGATGGGTAACAGGTGGAGAGTTTTCCTGTCTCCAGGTTAGGGTGTGCAGACTTGTCAGTGCCTGATGGGTAACAGGTGGAGAGTTTTCCTGTCTCCAGGTTAACATGTGTGCAGACTTGTCAGTGCCTGATGGGTAACAGGTGGAAAGTTTTCCTGTCTCCAGGTTAACGTGTGCAGACTTCTCAGTGCCTGAAACGCATTCTGATGTAGATGCATACTGAATATCGAACTTGCCTGTTAAAGATCCTGTGAGTCGTGCGTCTGGCTGCTTCATGGGAACGTGAATACTCATGATGTGCACACGCACCGAAGATGCAGCAGACTGCTGCACAACATAGTGGACTATGGTCAGCTCACCTGACAGGTTTCGTTCTCTTTACTCCACTGAAAGGTTTCATTATATAGAATACACAGTTAAGTATGAAGAATTCACACATGCTTGAAGATGGAGTCGTCTTTTTTTAAAGAGACACTTAGTTGGTTGATTTCTGTATGCGGCTTGTGTGTAATGTTGACACGGGAAATTGATATCATTGACATTTGCCTGTTTTAAAACTTTACATTTTGAACAGTTTTGGCAAAATCTGTTAACCTTTTCACAACGCTGCCTCACTACAGCTACTATGTCCTGTGCACGCTGGAGGCAGGAAGCAGAAATGCCCTGAGGACACCCTATTTTGGTCATTTTTATTTAATTTTCCTGAATAGGCCGTAAATGCTAGCTTATTGATGTTAGAACAACTTCTGCAGATCATTCTTTTATCTCCCTGGTGAAGTAAAAACAGTTTCTG
>CM060311.1:100957012-100994512 GCA_030674185.1 Monoplex corrugatus | reverse complement strand
GATGCTGTAAAGTTCTAGTATGGAATGAGATTGCTTGACATTGTTGTACTCTATGCTTCCTTTTATAAAATACCCTGGCATCAACCAGACCTGAGAGAAACAAACACCTGCAGTGTTGGTCAGGAACTTTGAACAAATACCTCAGTGACATACCTGTCACATGGATAAGATTCAACTGTGTAGTTAAACCGTAAGAAAGAGACAGCGTTATGTGGGTTATGCACAGGTCACACATCCTACACTCATTCGTAGCCTTTAAAAACTGAAGAAGCACCATGGTGTATATCGTGTGACAAGCCATTCAGCATCACACACCTCCTCCTTGATTACTGGGACTTGTACAATATGAGACAAAAGCACTACATGGTGGACACCTTAAAGAACCTCTTCCAAGACGTCACCTGATGCAATTTTCCAGTTTTCACAAGAGATCAGTAGATTTCACCCTGTGTGATTTTACATCTGTTTTTCTTTAATTGCTTTGTAGACTTGCAAGGTTGACGGTGTGCATGGTTTTTGACTGTTGTCTTTTGGTGGGTTGTTAGCCCTGATATGGCTCTAGTAGTCGGCGGGGCAATATGAACTTGAACTGTGTGGTTCCAGTCCTCCCAGTGAGCCATAGCACACTCATATCTGTGCTGGAGCCGGTGAGTGCAAAAAATCCCCCAAATAATTCAAGCTTTTTAACATGATTATTTATGACTGACATAGCTGAAAACAGTCACAGTGAATCATTTTTCTGTTCACTAGGCAGCACTCAGGAAGATATGTAGTGTGAATGGCGCCGACAGCATCCGGCCCATCGACTATCGACAGCTGGTCCAGCCACAACTCATGGACTCTTTCCTCATCTGTTCTCACACGGACGAAAACTTTGTTTAACATACACAACTCTTCTTTTAAAAAAGATTTTGTTTTAAAAGGGGGAAGGGGGGGGGGGGGGTTGTTTTAAATGGAAAATTATTTTGTTTTAAAAGAGAAGTTATTTTTTGAACAGCTGTATTCAGTGTGTAAGTGCAGTGGAGAAGAATGAGTTTGTGTTTGTTATGTTGTGCTTATCTTTTTTTCTTTCCCATGTTTTACACTAGTGACCCTAATGTCTACAGACACTGGCACATTTTTTTTGTAATGCGGTTATGTTTGAGGAGGAGGAAGGATAATATAATGCTATGAGTTCCATCCAGGATTAAGACTATGTGACAGGGCTGTATTCTACACATAGCTTGAGTGTTACAGGCAGCTGCAGTGTTAACAGGAAAATTTGAGCAACATCCTCAATGACACATCTGTGAGTGTTACTATGTAACAGGGCTGTATTCTACACATAGCCTGAGTGTTACGGGACAGCTGCAGTGTTAACAGGAAAATTTGAGCAACATCCCCTGTGAAACATCTGGGAAGTGTTTCACATTCGACTTTGTGGTCCAAGACTTCCCAATAAGCCCACAGCACGCTCAATGTAGTTTGGAGCTGAAAAATCCCACAACGAGTTTTGAAAAGACTGACTGGGGATTCGAACCCACAGCCTTTCAGTCAGAAGTCCATTGCACTAACCGCTACACTACAGCAACTGGTTTATTTTTAATGGGTGTTTGTGTGTTATTATGTTCTGTGGGCTGAGATATTTTTTAATAGAAAAGATTGATTTAATAACCCCTGTTCCATTGTTTGTTTATTGCAATGTCGTCAGCTAGGAAAAGGGCATTATTCCTCTTGTTATTCCTCTTGACTCCTTGGAAAAAGATGGGTAGTTCTCTAAAACAATATTCTTGAATCAACATTAATGATTGTGACATATCTCTTTTACTATTTACTGACAGTTTTGAAAGAAGATGTTTTCAGATAGACAGATTACTAACGATACAGGCTAGTGACGGAAATCATAGTACTTGAGCAATACTTGGTGTGTAAATACAAAGACGTGATGATTAGAAAGTGGCATGGACTGACAGCAAGAGAAAGAAGACACACTTTATGTGTGTGTGTGTGTGTGTGTGTGTGTGTGTGTGTGTGTGTGTGTGTGTGTGTGTGTGTGTGTGTGTGTGTGTGTGTGTGTGTGTGTGTGTGTGTGTGAGAGAGAGAGAGAGAGTAGCTGTGTTAATATGTGACCCCACTTTGCATGCATAGAACTATTTTCTGTGAGTTTTAGATGGTTGTTTTTTTGGGGTGGTGGTGGTATTCATCAACATTTTTTTTCCAAAAGTCTGTTGGAAGGCGATGGGGAGAGGAAGTATATCTGTGGTGTGTGTGTGTGTGAACTGCTGAACATTATTAACGTAACACCACTTGTTCCAGCAGATCAGACTGATGCCTGGTTTTCAGCAAACAGTTGTTTTATTGTTCTGCTTTGTTTCAGTTTGATCACTGTTATAATTATGGTATTCCATGTTGCCACTGCCAGTTGTTTAATCTCTCTGTTACATGGTCAGAATTTCTGTGTTTTTGTCTACATGAATTGGCCAAAATGTGCGCATGCAGCACAGTGTTCGCCAAATCAATTTTATATGTTGATCGTTCTCTTGCCAAACAGAAACTTTTTTAGCAGATGAGCAAGACAATGCAAACTTATCAGCTATGTTTGTATGTAATCTTTGTCATTGTGGATGTTTTTTTAAAAAATATTTTGCATTGTGTGTGTGTGTGTGTGTGTGTGTTTTTTTTTATTTTGGTGTATTATTTCACTTGGAGTTTCCCTGCCTATTTTTGTTTGTTTTTTATTTTGGGTTTTGTTTTTGGTTGTTATTGATTTTTTTTGGAGGGAGTGGTGATGCTTATGTTCATAAGACATTGAATCATGATAAGTGAATCAAATCAAAGTGGACGTTCTCATCATTCACTGTACATTCTCTCACAGTGCCAAAAACCAAAGGGAAAAAAACGCATGCATACTGTGAGGGAGAGGCCAGAGGGGGTGGTGGTGATGGTATTACTGTGAGGGAGAGGCCAGAGGGGGTGGTGGTGATGGTATTACTGTGAGGGAGAGGCCAGAGGGGGGTGGTGGTGATGGTATTACTGAGGGAGAGGCCAGAGGGGGGTGGTGGTGATGGTATTACTGTGAGGGAGAGGCCAGAGGGGGGTGGTGGTGATGGTATTACTGAGGGAGAGGCCAGAGGGGGGTGGTGGTGATGGTATTACTGTGAGGGAGAGGCCAGAGGGGGGTGGTGGTGATGGTATTACTGAGGGAGAGGCCAGAGGGGGGTGGTGGTGATGGTATTACTGTGAGGGAGAGCCAGAGGGGGGTGGGTGGTGATGGTATTACTGTGAGGGAGAGCCAGAGGGGGGTGGTGGTGATGGTATTACTGTGAGGGAGAACCAGAGGGGGGTGGCGGTGAGGTATTAAGGAGGGAGGTAGATAGTTTGTGGGTTTGTGGTTTGGTGTTGGTTTTACTTGTTAGGGATTAGTCCCTTCTAGTGTGAGTATACAAGGTTGTGTGTGTATTACAGTGAAAGGAAGACCAATCGTGTGGTGAGAATGAATAACTGTGGAGAGACCAGAGGGGGTGGGACAGGGGTGGTGGTGATGGTATTACTGTGAGGGAGAGACCAGAGGGGGGTGGTGGTGATGGTATTACTGTGAGGGAGAGACCAGAGGGGGGTGGTGGTGATGGTATTACTGTGAGGGAGAGACCAGAGGGGGTGGTGGTGTGATGGTATTACTGTGAGGGAGAGACCAGAGGGGGGTGGTGGTGATGGTATTACTGTGAGGGAGAGACCAGAGGGGGGTGGTGGTGATGGTATTACTGTGAGGGAGAGACCAGAGGGGGGTGGGACAGGGGTGGTGGTGATGGTATTACTGTGAGGGAGAGACCAGAGGGGGGTGGTGGTGATGGTATTACTGTGAGGGAGAGACCAGAGGGGGGTGGGACAGGGGGTGGTGGTGATGGTATTACTGTGAGGGAGAGACCAGAGGGGGGTGGTGGTGATGGGTATTACTGTGAGGGAGAGACCAGAGGGGGGTGGGACAGGGGGTGGTGGTGATGGTATTACTGTGAGGGAGAGACCAGAGGGGGTGGTGGTGATGGTATTACTGTGAGGGAGAGACCAGAGGGAGGTGGGACAGGGGTGGTGGTTGATGGTATTACTGTGAGGGAGAGACCAGAGGGGGGTGGGATAGGGGGTGGTGGTGGATGGTATTACTGTGAGGGAGAGACCAGAGGGGGGTGGTGGTGGATGGTATTACTGTGAGGGAGAGACCAGAGGGGGGTGGGACAGGGGGTGGTGGTGATGGTATTACTGTGAGGGAGAGACCAGAGGGGGTGGTGGTGATGGTATTACTGTGAGGGAGAGACCAGAGGGGGTGGGACAGGGGGTGGTGGTGATGGTATTACTGTGAGGGAGAGACCAGAGGGGGTGGGACAGGGGGTGGTGGTGATGGTATTACTGTGAGGAGAGACCAGAGGGGGTGGGACAGGGGTGGTGGTGATGGTATTACTGTGAGGGAGAGACCAGAGGGGGGTGGGACAGGGGTGTGGTGATGGTATTACTGTGAGGGAGAGACCAGAGGGAGGTGGGACAGGGGGTGGTGGTGATGGTATTACTGTGAGGGAGAGACCAGAGGGAGGTGGGACAGGGGTGGTAGTGATGGTATTACTGTGAGGGAGAGACCAGAGGGGGGTGGGACAGGGGGTGGTGTGATGGTATTACTGTGAGGGAGAGACCAGAGGGAGGTGGGACAGGGGGTGGTGGTGATGGTATTACTGTGAGGGAGAGACCAGAGGGGGTGGGATAGGGGTGGTGGTGATGGTATTACTGTGAGGGAGAGACCAGAGGGGGTGGGACAGGGGGTGGTGGTGATGGTATTACTGTGAGGGAGAGACCAGAGGGGGGTGGTGGTGATGGTATTACTGTGAGGGAGAGACCAGAGGGGGGTGGGATAGGGGTGGTGGTGATGGTATTACTGTGAGGGAGAGACCAGAGGGGGGTGGGACAGGGGGTGGTGGTGATGGTAATACTGTGAGGGAGAGACCAGAGGGGGGTGGGACAGGGGTGGTAGTGATGGTATTACTGTGAGGGAGAGACCAGAGGGGGGTGGGACAGGGGGTGGTAGTGATGGTATTACTGTGAGGGAGAGACCAGAGGGGGTGGGACAGGGGGTGTAGTGATGGTATTACTGAGGAGAGACCAGAGGGGGTGGAACAGGGGGTGGTGGTGATGGTATTAACTGTGAGGGAGAGACCAGAGGGGGTGGGACAGGGGTGGTGGTGATGGTATTACTGTGAGGGAGAGACCAGAGGGAGGTGGGACAGGGGGTGGTGGTGATGGTATTACTGTGAGGAGAGAGACCAGGGGGGGTGGTGGTGATGGTATTACTGTGAGGGAGAGACCAGAGGGGGGTGGTGGTGATGGTATTACTGTGAGGGAGAGACCAGAGGGAGGTGGGATAGGGGGTGGTGGTGATGGTATTACTGTGAGGGAGAGACCAGAGGGGGGTGGGATAGGGGGTGGTGGTGATGGTATTACTGTGAGGGAGAGACCAGAGGGGGGTGGTGGTGATGGTATTACTGTGAGGGAGAGACCAGAGGGGGTGGGACAGGGGGTGGTGGTGATGGTATTACTGTGAGGGAGAGACCAGAGGGGGGTGGTGGTGATGGTATTACTGTGAGGAGAGACCAGAGGGGGGTGGTGGTGATGGTATTACTGTGAGGGAGAGACCAGAGGGGGGTGGTGGTGATGGTATTACTGTGAGGGAGAGACCAAGGGGGGTGGTGGTGATGGTATTACTGTGAGGGAGAGACCAGAGGGGGTGGTGGTGATGGTATTACTGTGAGGGAGAGACCAGAGGGGGGTGGGACAGGGGGTGGTGGTGATGGTATTACTGTGAGGGAGAGACCAGAGGGAGGTGGGACAGGGGGTGTGGTGATGGTATTACTGTGAGGGAGAGACCAGAGGGGGTGGGACAGGGGGTGGTGGTGATGGTATTACTGTGAGGGAGAGACCAGAGGGAGGTGGGACAGGGGTGGTGGTGATGGTATTACTGTGAGGGAGAGACCAAGGGAGGTGGGACAGGGGGTGGTATGTGATGGTATTACTGTGAGGGAGAGACCAGAGGGGGTGGGACAGGGGGTGGTGGTGATGGTATTACTGTGAGGGAGACCAGAGGGAGGTGGGACAGGGGGTGGTGGTGATGGTATTACTGTGAGGAGAGACCAGAGGGGGTGTGGACAGGGGTGGTGGTGATGGTATTACTGTGAGGGAGAGACCAGAGGGGGTGGTGGTGATGGTATTACTGTGAGGGAGAGACCAGAGGGGGGTGGGATAGGGGTGGTGGTGATGGTATTACTGTGAGGGAGAGACCAGAGGGGGTGGTGGTGATGGTATTACTGTGAGGGAGAGACCAGAGGGGGGTGGGACAGGGGTGGTGGTGATGGTATTACTGTGAGGGAGAGACCAGAGGGGGGTGGGACAGGGGGTGGTGGTGATGGTATTACTGTGAGGGAGAGACCAGAGGGGGGTGGTGGTGATGGTATTACTGTGAGGGAGAGACCAGAGGGGGTGGGATAGGGGGTGGTGGTGATGGTATTACTGTGAGGGAGAGACCAGAGGGGAGTGGGACAGGGTGGTGTAGTGATGGTATTACTGTGAGGGAGAGACCAGAGGGGGGTGGGACAGGGGGTGGTGGTGATGGTATTACTGTGAGGGAGAGACCAGAGGGGGGTGGGACAGGGGTGGTAGTGATGGTATTACTGTGAGGGAGAGACCAGAGGGGGTGGGACAGGGGGTGGTAGTGATGGTATTACTGTGAGGGAGAGACCAGAGGGGGGTGGGACAGGGGGGTAGTGATGGTATTACTGAGGGAGAGACCAGAGGGGGGTGGAACAGGGGGTGGTGGTGATGGTATTACTGTGAGGGAGAGACCAGAGGGGGGTGGGACAGGGGGTGGTGGTGATGGTATTACTGTGAGGGAGAGACCAGAGGGGGGTGGGATAGGGGGTGGTGGTGATGGTATTACTGTGAGGGAGAGACCAGAGGGGGGTGGAACAGGGGTGGTGGTGATGGTATTACTGTGAGGGAGAGACCAGAGGGGAGTGGGACAGGGGTGGTGGTGATGGTATTACTGTGAGGGAGAGACCAGAGGGGAGTGGGACAGGGGGAGGTTTATAGAGAGGTGGTGGTGGTGATGGTATTACTGTTTTTGTGGGTTTTTGGTTTTGTTTGTTTTTCACATTGTTCATATTTTAGTCTTTTTTCTCGTTGATATACAAAGTTGCTGTTTTATTTAAAAAAAAAACATATCACATTGTAGAAATAAAGAAAAATGCTGCATTCCTGTCATCTGCTGACACGGTGTTAAACTGAACCAGGTGTTTACTTCCAAGTTTACAAATAGATTGCACAAACAGCCTGTATCTGTATAACATTGTGCAGCATTTTGTGTGTGTCTGAGCCCATTCCATCCAGTGTTTTATACCCAACCTGTTCCATCCAACGATCCATTCTGTGTGTAAGTGAGCTTGGTATCTGGCAGACAAATACTCAATTCCTGGCTGTGATGTTTGTCTTTTAATATCGGGATGTGTACATTCCTTGAAACTGCTGAATCAACTTTCTGGTTGTGATATTGTGTCCATTTCCATAATATAATCATTGTCAATTAAATTTCATCTGATTATATTCTCACTCTAATTTTTTGTCAAAAGATGTATGAAAATTTGAAACAGTAATCACTGATTCATCAGATGAATATGTTCTGGCACAAAACAGTGAGTAAATTTTGTTTGTTTATTTATTTGCATATTTATGTGCTCGTCTGCAATGTGGATGTCTGCCTTTTTGTTCATTATTTGACAAAATGTGCTTGCAAACATTTCTTTTTGACCAGTCATGAATGGGACCCAGAAAAAACACGAAAGAAGAATACGAACGCGTATTTAATACAACAAGACAAGACAGGCGCAAATTTTCAGCCAACTGGTCTTTGTCAAGCGTAAGAGTACAAACAAACAAACAAACACCAGATACAAAAATTTTGAGAAAAAGACTGAAACTTCCCTGCTGCTGTGTCCAATGTCACATTGTTTTGCCCACACAGTGCAAGTGTTTGGTTTCTGTACAGTCTGCAACAGCTGTCTTCAGTGGGTGTGTATTCTGTGCAGTCTGCAATAGCTGTCTTCAGTGGGTGTGCATTCTGTGCAGTCTGCAATAGCTGTCTTTAGTGGGTGTGCATTCTGTGCAGTCTGCAATTAGCTTCTTCATTTTGTTGGGATTCTGTGCAGTCTGCATATTTCTTTGGTGTGCTCATGCAGTCTGCAAATCAGCTGTCTCAGTGGGGTGCATCTGTGCAGTCTCATTGCAGTATCAATGAGTGCAATCCGCATAGCTGCTTCAGTGGTGGCATTCTGTGCAGTCTGCAATAGCTGTCTTCATTTGCAGTCCTGCCATTAGCTTGTCTTCAATGGTGTGCAGTCTGCAATCTGTATTCATGTTTGCATTCTGTCATCTGCAACTGTTTCCATGGTGTCATTCGCAATAGCTGTCTTCTAGTGTTTGCTGTCTGCAATACAGTCTCAATGGTGTTCAGCTCTGCAATAGCTGTCTTCAGTGGTGGCATTCTGGTCATTTGCATACTTTCTTCAGTGGTGTGCTTCGTGCAGTCTGCAATATTTCTTCATATGTGCATCTCAATAGCTGACTACAGTTTGTGCATCTGAATTAGCATGTTCTTCAATGTGCAGCAACCTGCAATACTTGTCTTCATGGTTGTGCAACCTGCATCCAAAGCTATCTTGTGTTGCATTCTGTGCATCTGCAAAGCTGTCTCCATGGGTTGCTTTTGCCAGTCTGCAAATTGTTCTCCAGTGGTGTGCAATTCTGTGCAATCTGCAATAGCTTGTCTTTCATGGTGTGCATCGTGTCATCTGCAATAGCTTGTTTCATGGGTGTGCAATGCCCTTATAAGTTGTATTTTGTTGGCATTTTATTTCTTGTTCATTGTTTTCTACAAGCAACTAAACAGTCCCGTGGATGCCCGAGTTTTTTCAGTATAAGTAACCCACCCTTCTGGAAAATTCTGTGCTTGAAATGTTCCTACTTTCTTCACTCCCTAGTTTCAGCCTGCACATTTTGATTTCTGTCACATTCATCATGTTCGCATGCTGTCCATAACCTGTGTTCTAAATTATAAAACACTTACATACTTTTCAGTGATGATAATTGGTTCATCATTGACGACATTTTCGCTGTAGGAAATGTTGCAGTGCAGACAAACTTAGGTTAATTGAGGCCATTTTTTATGAGCTTAAGCAAACCCGAAAACTTTTTTCTCAATTACAACCTTAAACTCTGACAAATTTATTTTTCAAAATTATAGCAAACCCTGCTTTTTCTAATTGCAAGCAAAACCCTGACAAACTTGTTTTCACACAGTTGAACAACCGACAAACTTGTTTTCACATAATTGCAAGCAAAACCCTGACAAACTTGTTTTCCACAGTTGCAGACAAACTTGTTTTCTCACACAGTTGCAGACAAAACTCTGACAACTTTTTTCACACGTGTGCAAACCAAACTTGTTTTCACACAGTTGCAAGCAAAACCCTGACAAACTTGTTTTCACACGTTGCAAGCAAAACCCTGACAAACTTGTTTTCACACAGTTGCAAGCAAACCCTGACAAACTTGTTTTCTCACAGTTGCAAGCAAAGCCCTGACAAACTTGTTTTCACACGGTTGCAACAAACCTGACACTTGTTTCACAGTTGCAGACAAACTTGTTTTCACACACAATTTGCAAGCAAAAAACCTGACAAACTTGATTTCTCACATTTCCAGCTAAACACTGGACAAACTTTTTCCAACATGGGTGCAAGCAAAACACTGAACAAATTGTTTCACACCGTGCAAGCTAAAGCACTGACATATTTGGTTTTCACTGCAGTTGCCATGCTTAAACCCTCGACAACTTGTTTTTCCAACATTGCAGACAATTATGTTTTTACACAGTTGGGAAGCAAAACAGCCAAACTTGGTTTCACACAGTTGCAAGCAAAACACTGACAAACTTGTTTTCACACAGTTGCAAGCAAAACACTGACAAACTTGTTTTCACACAGTTGCAAGCAAAACACTGACAAACTTGTTTTCACAGTTGCAGACAAACTTGTTTTCACAGTTGCAGACAAACTTGTTTTCACAGTTGCAGACAAACTTGTTTTCACAGTTGCAGACAAACTTGTTTTCACAGTTGCAGACAAACTTGTTTTCACACGGTTGCAAGCAAAACCCTGACAAACTTGTTTTCTCACAGTTGCAAGCAAAACCCTGACAAACTTTTTTCTCACAGTTGCAAGCAAAGCCCTGACAAACTTGTTTTCACTCAGTTGCAGACAAACTTGTTTTCACACGGTTGCAAGCAAAACCCTGACAAACTTGTTTTCGCACAGTTGCAGACAAACTTGTTTTCTCACAATTGCAGACAAACTTGTTTTCACACTGTTGCAGACAAACTGTGTTTTCTCACAGTTGCAAGCAAAGCCCTGACAAACTTGTTTTCACACAGTTGCAAGCAAAGCCCTGACAAACTTGTTTTCTCACAGTTGCAAGCAAAGCCCTGACAAACTTGTTTTCTCACAGTTGCAAGCAAAACCCTGACAAACTTGTTTTCACACAGTTGCAGACAAACTTGTTTTCTCACAATTGCAGACAAAATTGTTTTCACACTTAATGCTACCAATTTTGAAGAACAAGGTCTCCCAACAGTGTAAAAATCGCTACTCACAGTTCCGTAGCTTTCGATGGCGTTCTCGCCATCTTCGTCAGCGCTCTAATGCTATCTGCGTGAATCTCTACTCAGATCTCGCGAACATGGGATGAACCCAGTTCACGAGATCGAATCAGAGAATGGTACACCGGGGGCAGGGTGTAACGGCCCCGGTCCCTGTTGAGCGGGGGGTTGGTGGCTGCGATGTAGATGGCCTCCTTGACTCCTCGCTGGAACCACTTATTTTCTCTGTCCAGGATGTTGACATTGTCCGCACTGAATTGATGTTTTTCGGCGTGTAGGTGAGCTCCTACTGGAGAAGAGTCCCTCTTGTGTTCTGTTAGTCTCTTCTGAAGGGGGCGTTCAGTTTCACCGACATAATGTTTTCCACACTGTTACAGACAAACTTGTTTTCTCACAGTTGCAAGCAAAGCCCTGACAAACTTGTTTTCACTCAGTTGCAGACAAACTTGTTTTCACACAATTGCAAGCAAAACCCTGACAAACTTTTGTCTTAGGTGTGAGAAAATCTCTAACGATCTTGTTTACTCAGTTTTAAGCAAAACACTAAAATCTTGTTTTCTCATAGCTATAAGCACAACTCTGACAAACTTGTTTTTTCATAGCTGTAAGCAAAATTCAGACAAACATGATTTTTCATAGATGCAAGGAAAGGCCTTGTTTTCCTTATAAGCTTAACCCTTTGACTCCCGCATCCTATCCACCAACGCAAAAACTTAACAATTTGACTCCATCGCCCTATCCGCAGCTTCCTACAGGAAGCTGTTGGATAGGGCGATGGAGTCAAAGGGTTAAGTTTTTGATTTGCTAGCATGGTTGGCAATGAAGGATGCTGAAAGACAGTGTTAGGGAGTCAAAGGGTTAACCCTGTCAGATTTTATTTCTCATAGATGCAAGCAAAACTTTGACAAAGCTTTGTTACATTTCATAATTATATGCAAAACTCCGACAAACTTGTCTTTTTATAGTTGCAAAAAAAACCTGACAAACTTGTTTTCTTATAATTGCAAACAGAACCCTGAAATAAAACCCTGACAAACTTCTGTTCTCATAGATGCAAGCAAAACCCAGTCAAATTCCTGTCTTCTCATAGTTACAAGCAAAACATCTCTCAAACTGATATTATTTTTCATAATTGCAAGCAAAGCTCTGACATGTTTTTTTTTTTCACTTAGAATTGGAGTTTTGTTTTCATTGGAGTATCAGTGATGTACAGATGTCTGTCACAGACAGATGTTTTCATTGGAGTATCAGTGATGTACAGATGACTGTCACAGATGTTTTCATTGGAGTATCAGTGATGTACAGATGACTGTCACAGACAAATGTTTTCATTGGACTATCAGTGATGTACAGATGACTGTCACAGACAGATGTTTTCATTGGACTATCAGTGATGTACAGATGCCTGTCACAGACAGATGTTTTCATTGGAGTATCAGTGATGTACAGATGACTGTCACAGACAGATGTTTTCATTGGACTATCAGTGATGTACAGATGCCTGTCACAGACAGATGTTTTCATTGGACTATCAGTGATGTACAGATGACTGTCACAGACAGATGTTTTCATTGGACTATCAGTGATGTACAGATGCCTGTCACAGACAGATGTTTTCATTGGAGTATCAGTGATGTACAGATGACTGTCACAGACAGATGTTTTCATTGGACTATCAGTGATGTACAGATGACTGTCACAGACAGATGTTTTCATTGGAGTATCAGTGATGTACAGATGACTGTCACAGACAGATGTTTTCATTGGACTATCAGTGATGTACAGATGACTGTCACAGACAGATGTTTTCATTGGAGTATCAGTGATGTACAGATGACTGTCACAGACAGATGTTTTCATTGGACTATCAGTGATGTACAGATGACTGTCACAGACAGATGTTTTCATTGGAGTATCAGTGATGTACAGATGCCTGTCACAGATGTTTTCATTGGAGTATCAGTGATGTACAGATGACTGTCACAGATGTTTTCATTGGAGTATCAATGATGTACAGATGACTGTCACAGACAGATGTTTTCATTGGAGTATCAGTGATGTACAGATGACTGTCACAGACAGATGTTTTCATTGGACTATCATTGATGTACAGATGACTGTCACAGACAGATGTTTTCATTGGAGTATCAGTGATGTACAGATGCCTGTCACAGTTTGTCTGTTGTCAAGTTCTGTGATGGTAATGAAATGTTTGTGTGCTAAGTTTTTGTTTACGTTTTGTTTCCTTTTTCATTATTGTTGTCCTTCTTTATCTTCTGACAGACTTTTCATTTCTCATAATCGCAGTCAAAACCCAACAACATTTTCTTTCTTTTTTGTCATAAAAGCCAGCATGTTTTCCCCCATATAAATCGAGCAAAGTTATTGTTTTTGTTTGTGATACCCGGTTAAGTTTGTGATACCCAGTTAAGTTGTTTTTTTTTTTTTCAGTTCTGTCAAATCGACAAAGCTTTTTTCTTTTGATAAAACAGCAAAGAGTTTTTAGCTGGTAAAACCCAGCAAAGTTTTTGTTTTAACTGATAAAACCCAGCAAAGTTTTTTTATTTCTCAAGTAATCCACCAAAGTCCTTTGTAATTACAACTCATCATTTCTCTTAATTTCAAGCAAAACAAAGTGAACAGGCTTCTCTTATTTCTCCTTTTTTTTTCTTTTGCAAAACCCAGATAGGCTGTCATCATTTTTCATATTTGATAGCAAAACCCAACAAACCTTTTTTTTCTTCATTTTTGCATCAGAAATCCAAGATTTTTTTTTCATTTTTGCAACTGAAACCCAAGAAATGTGTGTGTTCTCTGTCTGTCTCTGTCTCTGTCTGTCTCCCTCCTTCTCTCTCTCTCTCTTCTCTCTCTCTCTCTCTCTCTCTCATAAATGTTAAAAAAAATTTTTTGCTTATAAATGCAAGTAAAATCCAGTTTTTTGTTATTTTGTCATAATTGCAAGCAGAAACTGATAGATAGTAATTTCTCATAATTGCAAAAAACAAAACATAAAAAAAAACTTTTGACAGACATTTTTTTTCCTCACAATTACAAGCAACAACAACACAACAACAACAACAACAACAACAATGACAGATGTTTATTATTTGTAAGAATTACAAGAAAAACAAGCAAAATGAAAACAAAACGAAACCCAAAAAAACTGAGGTACATTAATTATTTTTCATATTGCAAGCAAAACCTGACAGACTATTTTCAGTATTTGAAAGCAAAACAGTTGATATATGTTTGTTATTTCTCATATTTGCAAGTACAAAAATTGACAGATGAGTGGTATTTCTCATAATTGCAGGCAAAAAAATTGACATATTTAAATATTTATCATAATTCCAAGCAAAAACTTCACATATTTTTTTATATATCATAATAACAAATAAGAAAAGAAATACATATATTTGTTGTTTCTCATAATTACAAGCAACAAAAATGTCAGATGCTCGTTTTTAGTGGTTTTTTTTTCTAATTGTAAGCCAGAAAAATGACAGATGCTTGTTATTTTTCATAACTGCAAGCAGAAAGTGATGTTTGCTGTTTTCCATAATTGTAAGAAAGACTTCAGCAAACACTTTTAAGTTTTTTTCATAAAGCCAGCCCAAACCCAGTACACTTTTTTAAATTCATAACTGCAAGCAGAAACTTGAAACACTTTTGTTATTGCTCACAATTACAAGCAAAACTCTGATCAAACTTTTGTTATTTGCTCACAATTGCAAACCAAACATTTTACAGTTTTCCTCTTATAGCTGTAAGCTAAAACCAGCACACAGTTGTTTTTTTTTATTTATTTTTTTTTTTTTAATGTATTTTCTCATAATTGCAAGCAAAGCCCAACGTTTCTTTCATTTATAATTTCAGCCAAAACCGAACAGACTTCTTTTCTCCACAAAATTTCAGGCAACATCAGCAATTTTTTTACTTGCTATGGCAGCCAAAACCCAGCAAGGTTAAGATTTTTTCTCTTTTCTTCTCTTTTATAAATGCAATCAAAAGCCAACAAACTTTGTTTTTTTAAACTCATAATTACAAGCAAAACTTAACGATTTTTTTCTTTTTTACATAACTGGAAAAGCAAAAAACCCAACAGACTTTTCTTAAATTGTATGATTGCAAATGTTTCAAGCCAAACAACAACAACAGCAACAACAACAACAACAAAAGACATTTATAGCTATACTGACAGTTGCAAGTACAAACACTGACACTTATTCCAGAAAGTAAAAGCATGGCATATTATTGTCTTGCTGCTGACTGCTTCCTGTCTTTACATGAAAATTTCACTGAGCATTTTTTTAAGCAAAAGAAATTCATTTGAATATGTAATACATGGCACATGCTTATTTATTTGTTGATGTAATTATTTTCTCTATGTATGGAGTGTGTTTATTTGTTTATGTGTTTGCCCCCCCCCCCCCCCCCCCCTTCCTAAAAACGAAACTGCCTTTTCTCTTTATATTTGTTTTTTGTCAGTGTTTTCATGTGTGTTAGCTGACAGAAATAGAAGGCTGTTTTATATCATTTATTGGTTTGTTAATGTGTTTAGTTGGCAAGAAATAACTGAGTGTTTGTGTTACTGGTTATTTATCATGTTTGTCACATATAATTTATTCGTTTGTTTATGTGTTTAGTTGGCAAGAAGTAACTGAGTGTTTGTGTGTACTGGCTATTATCTTGTTTGTTGCATATAATTTGTTGGTTTGTTTATGAGTTTAGTTGGCAAGAAGTAAGTAACTGTTTGTGTGTACTGGTTATTTATCATGTTTGTTGCATATAATTTGTTGGTTTGTTTATGTGTTTAGTTGGCAAGAAGTAAGTAACTGTTTGTGTGTACTGGCTATTTATCATGTTTGTTGCATATAATTTGTTGGTTTGTTTATGTGTTTAGTTGGCAAGAAGTAAGTAACTGTTTGTGTGTACTGGCTATTTATCATGTTTGTTGCATATAATTTGTTGGTTTGTTTATGTGTTTAGTTGGCAAGAAGTAACTGAGTGTTTGTGTGTACTGGCTATTTATCATGTTTGTTGCATATAATTTGTTGGTTTGTTTATGTGTTTAGTTGGCAAGAAGTAAGTAACTGTTTGTGTGTACTGGCTATTTATCATGTTTGTTGCATATAATTTGTTGGTTTGTTTATGTGTTTAGTTGGCAAGAAGTAACTGAGTGTTTGTGTGTACTGGTTATTTATCTTGTTTGTTGCTTATAATTTGTTGGTTTGTTTATGTGTTTAGTTGGCAAGAAGTAACTGAGTGTTTGTGTGTACTGGCTATTTATCATGTTTGTTGCCGGTTCCTTGTATTTGTGATGTCACTGAAAATGATTATGCATCAAACCAGAAAACAGTTTTGATGAAGCTGTTCTAATGAAGGTCACATGCAATTCCTGGAAACGTTTATTATATACTCTTATTACAGTTTGTTTAACTGTTACACTGTTGAGCCTTGATCTACTGTTATCACTTATTGTGTTCATTTCGGGCATGACAACGAAAGGGTAAGAATGACTTGATGTATGCTGCTGTGTGTCCATTATGTTGGGCTGATGGACTCCAGTACAACCCCCAACCTCTCCCCAAGAAGATACTGGGTGGTCTTTCAGTTAAACATATCATCACATTCTGTATTTGTTGATAATTGGGTATATATGTTAACTGCATTCTAAGCTTGAAGGAAATATGAACTGCTTAGTGGCAATTTGGGTAGGCCTACTGTATGCCAGTTGTTTTTTTAATGAATGTTTTATGTACTTGGTTATGTTCATCTGTGACTGTAATGCTATGTGTACCTAATTGTCTTTTACAGGGTGATTGATGTGTTCAGATGTGTTTTGTTTGAGATGATGATAGACCTGTTATGGCTCTGACCGCTTGGCTGGGCTGTAAACATTACTGATAATGGTGGTAATAATAATACACCAGTCCATTGTTCTTATTGAAGGTGATGTAATAATAATGGTGGTAATAATAAATAAACACCAATCCATTATTCTTATGAAGGTGATGTGTATGTCGAACAGTACGTCTGAAGAGCAACATGAGAAAGATCAGTCAAATGCTCTGCTGGACTTTTTTTTTTTTTTTTCAACTCTGTATCAGTTTTAAAAGCAAACTCTGGCATCTGTTAGGTTTTTTTTTAAACGGTATCAGTTAAAAACACAATCTATAAAACATAAACAATGATTCAGTATGTTTAAAACACAAACTACAAAGCATATTATTCAATATGTATCAGAGGGCATGTGACAGGAAAATTAGAGAAAAACGTTTATTTACTTTTGCTTGTTTGATTTTAGGCATGAATTTAAACATGTGGTTTCTTGTTGAAATTGGTAATGGTGCTTATGTTTATTGGGACATTTTTTAGTGCACAATGAAATGTTGTTTGTAAAGCAGATAAATATGCCATTCGTTTGTGTATGAGTTGATGGGAACTTTTGTATGAAGACTATTTACACAGCAGCAGCGTCATCTGTTTTATGTGAGGACATCCTTTAAACACACAGCGAAATACTCTTACTGAATTTTGTGTATATTATCTGTCTTCATAATGATGGCCTGAAGAACAGTGAGGTCTCTACCATCAACACCCCCACATGGAGCTGTGGATTATGGGAAATGGCTGCTTTTTTAACTCATTTTTTATTCAGACAGGATCATGCTCATTTTTAAACTCAGTGAATCGTTTTTACAAAGTTTGGGCATTTTTACTCATCTATCTGAACTATAATTTTAGAACTTTGAAAAAGTTGCAAAAAGGGATAATGAGTGTATGTTAAGCCTTCCGTCATAGAAATAATTTTGTCAGGTTATGTTCCATAGCTTTACTAAAAGGTCATCATCGGCATTGTTGAATGTTTCTTGTGTTGGACAGACTGGTGACAGCTGTGTGAAATGTCTAACAGACTGGTGACAGCTGTGTGAAATGTCTAACAGACTGGTGACAGCTGTGTGAAAGTCTAACAGACTGGTGACAGCTGTGTGAATGTCTAACAGACTGGTGACAGCTGTGTGAAGTCTAACAGACTGGTGACAGCTGTGTGAAACAGACTGGTGACAGCTGTGTGAAATGTCCTTACAAGACTGGTGACAGCTGTGTGAAATGTCTAACAGACTGGTGACAGCTGTGTGAATACAGACTGGTGACAGCTGTGTGAAACAGACTGGTGACAGCTGTGTGAAATGTCTAACAGACTGGTGACAGCTGTGTGAATGTAACAGACTGGTGACAGCTGTGTGAAATGTCTAACAGACTGGTGACAGCTGTGTGAAATGTCTTACAGACTGGTGACAGCTGTGTGAAATGTCTAACAGACTGGTGACAGTCTGTGTGAAATGTCTTACAGACTGGTGACAGCTGTGTGAAATGTCTAACAGACTGGTGACAGCTGTGTGAAATGTCTAACAGACTGGTGACAGCTGTGTGAAATGTCTAACAGACTGTGACAGCTGTGTGAAATGTCTTACAGACTGTACAGCTGTGTGAAATGTCTAACAGACTGTGACAGTGTGTGAAATGTCTAACAGACTGGTGACAGCTGTGTGAAATGTCTTACAGACTGGTGACAGCTGTGTGAAATGTCTACAGACTGGTGACAGCTGTGTGAAATGTCTAACAGACTGGTGACAGCTGTGTGAAATGTCTAACAGACTGGTGACAGCTGTGTGAAATGTCTAACAGACTGGTGACAGCTGTGTGAAATGTCTTACAGACTGGTGACAGCTGTGTGAAATGTCTAACAGACTGGTGACAGCTGTGTGAAATGTCTAACAGACTGGTGACAGCTGTGTGAAATGTCTAACAGACTGGTGACAGCTGTGTGAAACAGACTGGTGACAGCTGTGTGAAATGTCTAACAGACTGGTGACAGCTGTGTGAAAGTCTACAGACTGGTGACAGCTGTGTGAAATGTCTGTACAATACTTGATATACACATGCTGGCCATCTTTCATAATACTTATTTTTAAATGACGCTGGACTGAAGATAAAGTGTATGTCTACCTGCTTTTTGGGGGACCAGTATATCAAGAATCAGAGTCTAGAATCATTGATGTCCTCTGCTGAACTTCTGGTTGATTTATCCATCTTTTGGTGGGACAGATTTTTTTGAAATTTCAATATGTCCTTCAAAGGGTGATAATTGTTATTTACCTGTCTTTTCCTTGGAGAAGTACTCTTTCATATTTATGACCTTGCTGAAGTTTGGGTGGAGATTACTACCTATCTTTATCTGGGACAGCTATCTGAAAGATCCGTGAAGCATCTTTGATGAAGGTGGTGATGTTTGGTATTTATTACTTGTTGTTCAGTGATGTCTCAGAGGTTGAGTGATTGCTTGGAATTACAGACGATAGAATTCAATTTGTGCTATGACTATAAAGTGATTGCCGCCTTTAGTCCACCCAGCTGTGACTGGTTACGTTACTGGACCGTACTGTTGGTTGGGGAAGGTAAAGCAATCAGGGTGAGGAATAAGTACCGCCAAAGCTGGTGAAGTGAAGTCCCGTCCACTTCTCTCTTTAAAGACTTTATATCGATTTGACAATCATTGTTTTATTGTGTCCAAGTTTCCCTTTTCCAGGACAATGGCGGTGTATCAAAAGGTTGCTTAGTAGTACATAGTTATGTTTGACTGTCGTTGCTTAGTAGTACATAGTTATGTTTGACTGTCGTTGCTTAGTAGTACGTAGTTATGTTTGACTGTCGTTTCTTAGTAGTACATAGTTATGTTTGACTGTCGTTTCTTAGTAGTACGTAGTTATGTTTGACTGTCGTTGCTTAGTAGTACGTAGTTATGTTTGACTGTCGTTTCTTAGTAGTACGTAGTTATGTTTGACTGTCGTTTCTTAGTAGTACATAGTTATGTTTGACTGTCGTTGCTTAGTAGTACGTAGTTATGTTTGACTGTCGTTTCTTAGTAGTACGTAGTTATGTTTGACTGTCGTTTCTTAGTAGTACGTAGTTATGTTTGACTGTCGTTGCTTAGTAGTACGTAGTTATGTTTGACTGTCGTTTCTTAGTAGTACGTAGTTATGTTTGACTGTCGTTTCTTAGTAGTACGTAGTTATGTTTGACTGTCGTTTCTTAGTAGTACGTAGTTATGTTTGACTGTCGTTGCTTAGTAGTACGTAGTTATGTTTGACTGTCGTTTCTTAGTAGTACATAGTTATGTTTGACTGTCGTTTCTTAGTAGTACGTAGTTATGTTTGACTGTCGTTTCTTAGTAGTACATAGTTATGTTTGACTGTCGTTTCTTAGTAGTACGTAGTTATGTTTGACTGTCGTTTCTTAGTAGTACGTAGTTATGTTTGACTGTCGTTTCTTAGTAGTACGTAGTTATGTTTGACTGTCGTTTCTTAGTAGTACGTAGTTATGTTTGACTGTCGTTTCTTAGTAGTACGTAGTTATGTTTGACTGTCGTTTCTTAGTAGTACATAGTTATGTTTGACTGTCGTTTCTTAGTAGTACATAGTTATGTTTGACTGTCGTTTCTTAGTAGTACGTAGTTATGTTTGACTGTCGTTTCTTAGTAGTACGTAGTTATGTTTGACTGTCGTTTCTTAGTAGTACGTAGTTATGTTTGACTGTCGTTTCTTAGTAGTACGTAGTTATGTTTGACTGTCGTTTCTTAGTAGTACATAGTTATGTTTGACTGTCGTTTCTTAGTAGTACGTAGTTATGTTTGACTGTCGTTTCTTAGTAGTACGTAGTTATGTTTGACTGTCGTTTCTTAGTAGTACGTAGTTATGTTTGACTGTCGTTTCTTAGTAGTACGTAGTTATGTTTGACTGTCGTTTCTTAGTAGTACATAGTTATGTTTGACTGTCGTTTCTTAGTAGTACATAGTTATGTTTGACTGTCGTTTCTTAGTAGTACATATGTTTGACTGTCGTTTCTTAGTAGTACATAGTTATGTTTGACTGTCGTTTCTTAGTAGTACGTAGTTATGTTTGACTGTCGTTTCTTAGTAGTACGTAGTTATGTTTGACTGTCGTTTCTTAGTAGTACGTAGTTATGTTTGACTGTCGTTTCTTAGTAGTACGTAGTTATGTTTGACTGTCGTTTCTTAGTAGTACATAGTTATGTTTGACTGTCGTTTCTTAGTAGTACGTAGTTATGTTTGACTGTCGTTTCTTAGTAGTACATAGTTATGTTTGACTGTCGTTTCTTAGTAGTACGTAGTTATGTTTGACTGTCGTTTCTTAGTAGTACATAGTTATGTTTGACTGTCGTTTCTTAGTAGTACATAGTTATGTTTGACTGTCGTTTCTTAGTAGTACATAGTTATGTTTGACTGTCGTTTCTTAGTAGTACATAGTTATGTTTGACTGTCGTTTCTTAGTAGTACGTAGTTATGTTTGACTGTCGTTTCTTAGGATCACAGTCTGAGTGTTCAGTGAACCGTCCTTTGTTATGCAGCCTGCAAGTGAGTTTGACAGTTATGAACAGAATCGTTACTATTGCTATGAACTGGTCTTGTATGGCGCTGTTCTCCAGACTGTTTGGCCTGAATTCAAAGTAACTGCCGGCATTCAAGCAAAGAGAAACCAGAAACATTTGTAAATAGAATGAGAACGGACATTTGGTAAATGATAATGCCATAACAGCTTGTTTTGCGTATGAAATATGTGTTCACATCGTGTTTACATTTGGACTCACTGCTCATCACATGACCAGTTTTTTTGTGAGTATAGAGAAGTCAAGTCTTCAGGCAAGTTGACCATGTTCCACTGTGTTGTTGTACAGTCTGTGTCTTTGCTGGGCATGCACGTTGAATGTTTTAATATCTCCATGAACTAGTCACTGACATGATTTACAGGATCCCTGACATGCATGTTTGATATTCTGCATGCATATACACTGTGAAAGAGTTCAGACGCTGGCAAGTCTGTACACATGCTGACTTGGGACATGGGTAAATCTCCAGCCTTACCTGCCAGGTAAAGGTGTCCAGGTAGATCAAACCCAGGACCTTCTGTCTGCAAGTCTGATGTTTACCCACTGGACTGTGTGCCTGTTATGGATCAGGAAATGTCAATGATTACTTGTAAGCTGACTTTGTGTGCCTGTCATGGATCAGGAAATGTCAATGGTTACTTGTAAGCTGACTTTGACTGTGTGCCTGTCATGGATCAGGAAATGTCAGTGATTTACTTGTAAGCTGACTTTGACTGTGTGCCTGCCATGATTCAGGAAATGTCAATGGTTACTTGTAAGCTGACTTTGACTGTGTGCCTGCCATGGATCAGGAAATGTCAATGGTTACTTGTAAGCTGACTTTGTGTGCCTGCCATGGATCAGGAAATGTCAATGATTACTTGTAAGCTGACTTTGACTGTGTGCCTGCCATGGATCAGGAAATGTCAATGGTTACTTGTAAGCTGACTTTGACTGTGTGCCTGTCATGGATCAGGAAATGTCAATGGTTACTTGTAAGCTGACTTTGTGTGCCTGCCATGGATCAGGAAATGTCAATGATTACTTGTAAGCTGACTTTGACTGTGTGCCTGCCATGGATCAGGAAATGTCAATGGTTACTTGTAAGCTGACTTTGACTGTGTGTCTGCCATGGATCAGGAAATGTCAATGGTTACTTGTAAGCTGACTTTGTGTGCCTGCCATGGATCAGGAAATGTCAATGATTACTTGTAAGCTGACTTTGACTGTGTGCCTGCCATGGATCAGGAAATGTCAATGATTACTTGTAAGCTGACTTTGACTGTGTGCCTGTCATGGATCAGGAAATGTCAGTGATTACTTGTAAGCTGACTGACTGTGTGCCTGCCATGGATCAGGAAATGTCAATGATTACTTGTAAGCTGACTTTGACTGTGTGCCTGCCATGGATCAGGAAATGTCAATGATTACTTGTAAGCTGACTTTGACTGTGTGCCTGCCATGGATCAGGAAATGTCAATGATTACTTGTAAGCTGACTTTGGGAGCTGTTCACTAATGTTCATTGAGCAAGAGAGTTGCAAGTGTCGTGTATATGTGTGTTGTGCACACGCACGTATGTGTGTGTGCGTGTGTTGGTTGTGTGTGTGTGTGTATGTGTGTGTGTGTGTGTGTGTGTGTGTGTTGTCTGTGTGTGTGTGTGTGGCTTGTTTGTTTGTGTTTTTGTGTGTGTGTTGCTTGTGTGTGTATGTGTTGTGTGTGTGTGTTGCTTGTGTGTGTTGCTTGTGTGTGTTTTTGTGTGTGTGTTGGGTGTGTGTTTGTGTGTGTGTTGTTGTGTGTGTGTGTGTGTGTGTGTGTGTGGAGAGAGAGAGAGAGAGAGAGAGTGTGTGTGTGTGTGTGTGTGTGTGAGAGAGAGAGTGTGTGTGTGTGTGTGTGTGTGTGTGTGTGTGTTTATATATGTTATGATTGGAAGGTGACTTGTCTGACTATTGTATCATAAAAAAAATACTGGCAAGTAAAGCTTGTGTTATGTACATGCACATTTTGATCCCCCCCCCCCACCCCCACCCAGAATAACTGATGGCATTTTCAATTGTGTATTAGAATCTCTGCGTATACCTGTTATTCAGGAATCGGTTACTAATCTTAACGTTTCCTTTGATCGTTTAAATGTCATTCATCGTCAAGTTCTGGTGTCAACATTATGTTTCCAAGTCACTATTTCTTTTTAACCCTTTGACTCCCATGTACTATCCAGCATCCTGCATTGTCAACCATTCTAACAAAGTAAAAACTTAACCCTTTGACTCCCACATACTATCCAGCATCCTGCATTGTCAACCATTCTAACAAAGCAAAAACTTAACCCTTTGACTCCCACATACTATCCAACATCCTGCATTGTCAACCATTCTAACAAAGCGAAAACTTAACCCTTTGACTCCCTCACCCTGTCTACCAGCTTCCTGCAGGAAATTGGTGGGTAGGGTGAGGGAAAACTGGTGGATAGAATGAGGGAGTCAAAGAGTTAATTTTTTGCAGTTAATGGATAAGATGCAGGAGTCTAAGGGCTAATGTCATCAGTTAGGGAATGTGTTTGGTGTCATTGGATCTTCAACAGGTATTCAGTTAGGGAATGTGTTTGATGTCATTGGATCTTCAACAGGTATTCAGTTAGGGAATGTGTTTGATGTCATTGGATCTTCAACAGGTATTCAGTTAGGGAATGTGTTTGATGTCATTGGATCTTCAACAGGTATTCAGTTAGGGAATGTGTTTGATGTCATTGGATCTTCAACAAGTATTATTATACTCAATTATACTCAGTTGTCAAACTCACGTCACTCATTTTATCAAAAATGCACATGTACTGTGATACACTTTTCTCCAGATTTTACATGAAACAGTACTTTGGCAACATTTTATGTCACTGTTAATGGCTGAAATGTAGTTTTGTACAGGGTTCAGAGAGGTCAATTCAGCATGTTTTATTTATATGGCAAAGTTTTGAAATATTTTTATGGACTGCCTGTATGCAGAGTTTGAGTTCATTTTCGGTAGGGATTCAACACGCTTAGACAGTTTCATACGCATTTAACCCAAATCTACATTACAGTCTTGAACCTGCGCACTACCCTATGGTCTTGAAATGGGCTTGGGACAGGTTGAAAAAGGATGTACGAAGAACTAAGCTGACACCAGAATGGTTGGAGTATTAATCAAGACGGGTGGCAAACAGGCCAGTTGTATGTGGGGTATTCAGGCTGACTTTGAGACATGTGATGTTGAGTCATCAGCTTTGGTCTTGAGTCATCACTGTGGTCTTGAGTCATCAACTGTCATATTGAGTGATCAGCTCTAATCTTGAGTCATCGGCTGTAATCTTGATGACAAATCTTGAGTCATCAACTGTAATGTTGAGTCATCAACTGTAATGTTGAGTCATCAACTGTAATGTTGAATCATCAACTGTAATGTTGAGTCATCAGCTGTAATGTTGAATCATCAACTGTAATGTTGAATCATCAACTGTAATGTTGAGTCATCAGCTGTAATGTTGAGTCATCAACTGTAATGTTGAGTCATCAGCTGTAATGTTGAGTCATCAACTGTAATGTTGAATCATCAACTGTAATGTTGAGTCATCAGCTGTAATGTTGAATCATCAACTGTAATGTTGAGTCATCAGCTTAATGTTGAGTCATCAGCTGTAATGTTGAGTCATCAGCTGTAATGTTGAGTCATCAGCTTAATGTTGAGTCATCAGCTGTAATGTTGAGTCATCAGCTGTAATGTTGAGTCATCAGCTGTAATGTTGAGTCATCAGCTGTAATGTTGAGTCATCAACTGTAATGTTGAGTCATCAGCTGTAATGTTGAGTCATCAGCTGTAATGTTGAGTCATCAGCTGTAATGTTGAGTCATCAGCTGTAATGTTGAGTCATCAGCTGTAATGTTGAGTCATCAACTGTAATGTTGAGTCATCAACTGTAATGTTGAGTCATCAGCTGTAATGTTGAGTCATCAACTGTAATGTTGAATCATCAACTGTAATGTTGAGTCATCAGCCGCGTGGTCAAGAGCCAACCTAGTGACAGTCCAGACAGTCCATGTGTAATAGTGGCTGCCGCCAGAGAATCAACCTCCTGACCCCTATAGCAAGCACATGGCGTTTTTACCAAGTGAGCCATCATTTTTATATATGCAAAGACTTTTTAAATGATATGTGTGTGTGTGTGAATTATGCAAATGTTACAACTGAAATATTATGAGTATTGAACTAAGTCTCTACATTATCAGAGATTGTGTACAACATACATCAGTATCAGATATTTTACGGGTGAATTTTTCTGTTTGCATGGACACAAATGTCATATAAAGACACATGTAAGGAGTGTGTCCAATAAAGACACATATGTAAGGAGTGTGTCCAATAAAGACACATATGTAAGGAGTGTGTCCAATAAAGACATGTAAGGAGTGTGTCCAATAAAGATACATGTAAGGAGTGTGTTCAATAAAGACACATATGTAAGGAGTGTGTCCAATAAAGACACATATGTAAGGAGTGTGTCCAATAAAGACATATGTAAGGAGTGTGTCCAATAAAGACACATGTAAGGAGTGTGTCCAATAATAATACATGTAAGGAGTGTGTTCAATAAAGACACATATGTAAGGAGTGTGTCCAATAAAGACACATATGTAAGGAGTGTGTCCAATAAAGACACATGTAAGGAGTGTGTCCAATAAAGATACATGTAAGGAGTGTGTCCAATAAAGACACATATGTAAGGAGTGTGTCCAATAAAGACACATATGTAAGGAGTGTGTCCAATAAAGACATATGTAAGGAGTGTGTCCAATAAAGACACATGTAAGGAGTGTGTCCAATAAAGATACATGTAAGGAGTGTGTTCAATAAAGACACATATGTAAGGAGTGTGTCCAATAAAGACATATGTAAGGAGTGTGTCCAATAAAGATACATGTAAGGAGTGTGTCCAATAAAGACACATATGTAAGGAGTGTGTCCAATTCGCCGTTAGTGTGATTTACATTGTACTAGTAAAATGAACCTCTCACGGAAGTTTACGATATTATGAGTTGGTTAAAGTTAATCAGCTGACTAGGACGACAACGATACTTGTATCCTGCACAGTTTTGTGGGAATTGAATCTTTTTTCTTTTTCTTTTTCTATTTTTTTTGTGTGTGTGGGGGTGGGTGGGTGGGTTGATTGGTGATGGTTTATATTGTTTTTATTTTTGTGTTTTTTGTGTGTGTGTGTTGTTGTTGTTGTTTTTTTTGGGGGGAGTATGTATTCCATGTTTGGTTGGATGGCTGGTAGTTGGGGGTTTCTGTTTGGTTGGTTGAATTGTTTTATTCAGATGAAGGATCAGTTATTTCCCCTGATGTTTGTGGTATAGGCAGATGTAGAACATCTTATATCTTCTGCTATTGTACAAAGGAAGGGAATCCTAGCTTTTTAGAAACAGAGGGCAAGGGTGGTACTACTGACACTCTCACTCTCTCTGTACCTGTGTCTCAATCTCTCTCTGTTTCTCTATGTCTGTCTGTCTGTGTGTCTCTTTTTTTTTTTTTTTTTTTGTTCGTTTGTTTTTTTCTCTTTTTGTGTTTTTCCCTGTCTATTTCGCTGTCTTAACAGTGGATTTTTTCTATGCCTCTTTGTGCTTTTTACCCTGTTGGTAGACTATTCAAGCCATCAGATTTAGAGTTTGGTGTTGGTTGTATGATGTTGGTTGTGTGTGTGCTTCTTGGTAGTGCTGGTTCCTCGTTCAATTGATGATTACCCCCGTTGGGTTGCTGGGGGCTCTTTCAGTATAAATAGTTTAGTTACCCCCCATTGGGTTGCTGGGGGCTCTTTCAGTATAAATAGTTTAGTTACCCCCCGTTGGGTTGCTGGGGGCTCTTTCAGTATAAATAGTTTAGTTACCCCCCGTTGGGTTGCTGGGGGCTCTTTCAGTATAAATAGTTTAGTTACCCCCTGTTGGGTTGCTGGGGGCTCTTTCAGTATAAATAGTTTAGTTACCCCCCATTGGGTTGCTGGGGGCTCTTTCAGTATAAATAGTTTAGTTACCCCCCGTTGGGTTGCTGGGGGCTCTTTCAGTATAAATAGTTTTAGTTACCCCCTGTTGGGTTGCTGGGGGCTCTTTCAGTATAAATAGTTTAGTTACCCCCCGTTGGGTTGCTGGGGGCTCTTTCAGTATAAATAGTTTAGTTACCCCCTGTTGGGTTGCTGGGGGCTCTTTCAGTATAAATAGTTTAGTTACCCCCCGTTGGGTTGCTGGGGGCTCTTTCAGTATAAATAGTATCCCCACCTTCTGGAAATTCTGTGCTAGAAATTTCCTCTTTTCTGTCACTCTTTGTTTCTGCCTTGTTGCTTTGCTTTCTGTCATTTCTACTTGTCATTTTCTGCCTTGCTGGTTCATTCGCCTGTATGTGTTCGATAAAGTCTTACATACTTTTTCTTCGGATTGATAATTGGGTACATGTATTAAGTGTATTTTTGGCTCTAAGAAGGTGAGATATGCGGAAACAATTTTAGGTAATTTATGCCTGTTTTTATATGTTTTGGTGTCCTTATGTATGCTTATATTTGTATTCAGGTGTGTGTTTTTTAAATCTCCCCTGTGCGATAAATTGGACGGAATGGTCCTACGCTGGGGGCATGTCCTTAGATTATGTGCGCGAATGCATTGATATGTGTACTTAATTTTCTTTTCTTTTTTTTTTTTTCCTGTTCAAGTTTTGTTTTGAAGCGGTTATAGCCCTGATATGGCTCTGTGCTGTCGGTTGGGCTTTAAACAACAATAAAAGTAAAGTAAAAAGATGATTAGTTTTTGGTTGTGTGTGTGTGCGCGCATGCACTTGTGTGTGTATGGGGGGTGTGTACGGTAGTGCATGCTTCTTTGTTTCTTAATTCATTCGCCTGTTTGTTTTCTTTTGTTTTGCTGAAAAAGCTGCTCAGCATTTATCAGAGCCAACAAGAGTGAAGATTAACTTTGTAGAAACACTTTTTTTCTTTTTTCTTTTTTTTTTCTTTTAGTTGTGACCAAAAACGATTCAAGCTGATTGGCGTCTTTTAACCCTTTTAACTGCCTCACCCTTCCCACCAATTACTGTGAATTAACCGTTTCATTCTCCCATCGTACAGAGTGAATGGGCTGATGTTCGGCTGTTCTGTCATATAAATTCTGATGCAGGAAGCTGGTGGATAGGATGAGGGACACATTGGGCGACTGAGTTTCTGTCTCAGCAACTGGTTTCAAATATTTTGCTGGTGTGAGCAAGATGTCTGTACAGTCTGTGGCAAATGCTGTAAGAACCAGGGCTTCAAGCAGCACTAGACGTTGACACCAATACGTTTAATGTTCTTTGTTACTGTGTATGGCAAAATATTCCAAATGTTTTCTAACTAGTGAAAACAGCAGGAATAATAAAAAGGAATCGGTGTTTGGCTCAATGCACAGTGCATGACGGTAAAGGTTGGATTAGGAGTTTGGTCTTGAGGTCACATCCCAGTTTTTTGGACATAAACAGGCAGTAAATTATGCCCAACATATTTTTGACACATTTTAGGTCTTTATGCTTTGAGCCCATTTTTGATCTTAAACGGCCAATGAATTATTGTTAACATATTTTTGGACACGTTTATCAGTCTTCAAGTGTAGAGGCCAGTTTTGGATTTAAACAACCAGTAAATTGTTGCTAACATATTTTGGACATTTTTTTTTCAGTCTGAAAGTATAGACCAATGCCGGACTGCAATCACTAAAACGTTGTTGACGTGTTTTTGACACATTGTGGGTACTTGCACAGACTTCCTGGGTATATATACATATATGTGTGTATGTATGTATGTGTGTATATATATATATATATAAATGTATAGTGTGTGTCTGTTCTAAAGCTTGACAAATACTCAGTAGATAACTTTTGATGAAAATGGATCAGGCCAGTAGCTGGTCGGTGAGTATCAAACATCTGGGTAGCTGGATGTCAGTTTGAGAACACTTATGGTCGTCCTGAATGATGGATTAGGGAGCATATTGGATGCCTGAACCTTGTAAGTCATCTGTCAGTATGGACATTGGATGTCTGAACCTTGTAAGTCTTATCTGTCAGTATGAACATTGGATGCCTGAACCTTGTAAGTCTCATCTGTCGGTATGAACATTGGATGCCTGAACCTTGTAAGTCATCTGTCAGTATGTACATTGGATGCCTGAACCTTGTAAGTCTCATCTGTCAGTATGACCTTTGTTAAAGAGGAAATCAGTGCACCCAAACAATCCTGTTGCGTTCCACACAGATTTGCCAGCCAATTCAGTGCACCCAAACAATCCTGTTGCGTTCCACACAGATTTGCCAGCCAATTCAGTGCACCCAAACAATCCTGTTGCGTTCCACACAGATTTGCCAGCCAATTCAGTGCACCCAAACAATCCTGTTGCGTTCCACACAGATTTGCCAGCCAATTCAGTGCACCCAAACAATCCTGTTGCGTTCCACACAGATTTGCCAGCCAATTCAGTGCACCCAAACAATCCTGTTGCGTTCCACACAGATTTGCCAGCCCAATTCAGTGCACCCAAACAATCCTGTTGCGTTCCACACAGATTTGCCAGCCAATTCAGTGCACCCAAACAATCCTGTTGCGTTCCACACAGATTTGCCAGCCAATTCAGTGCACCAAACAATTCTGTTGCGTTCACACAGATCTGCCAGCAAGCAACTTGAACCTGCTCAAAACTCTGTGCGCTGACAAGGTCTTGAAATGGGCAATGGCGAAGAAAGGACCTATACAGCATTAAGCTACCTATACAACATTAAGCTACCTATACAACATTAAGCTACCTTTACAACATGAAGTTACCTATACAACATGAAGCTACCTATACAGCATTAAGCTACCTATACAACATGAAGCTACCTATGCAACAGTAAGCTACCTATACAGCATTAAGCTACCTATACAGCATTAAGCTACCTATACAACATGAAGATACCTACACAACATAAAGCTACCTATACAACATTAAGCTACCTATACAACATAAAGCTACCTATCAACATTAAGCTACCTATACAACATAAAGCTACCTATACAACATAAAGATATCTATACAACAGTAAGCTACCTACACAACATAAAGCTACCTATACAACATGAAGATACCTATACAACATGAAGATACCTATACAACATGAAGCTACCTATACAACATGAAGCTACCTATACAACATGAAGCTACCTACACAACATGAAGATACCTACACAACATGAAGCTACCTATACAACATGAAGCTACCTACACAACATGAAGATACCTATACAACATGAAGATACCTTACAACATACATTAAGCTACCTACACAACATGAAGTACCTACACAACATGAAGATACCTACACAACATGAAGCTACCTATACAACATGAAGATACCTATACAACATGAAGTACCTACACAACATTAAGCTACCTACACAACATGAAGCTACCTACACAACATTGAAGCTACCTAACAACATGAAGCTACCTACACAACATGAAGATACCTATACAACATGAAGCTACCTATACAACATGAAGATACCTATACAACATGAAGATACCTATACAACATGAAGCTACCTATACAACATTAAGCTACCTTCATATATACTACAACATTAAGCTACCTTTACAACATGAAGTTACCTATACAACATGAAGCTACCTATACAACATAAAGCTACCTATACAGCATTAAGCTACCTATACAACATGAAGCTACCTATGCAACAGTAAGCTACCTATACAGACATTAAGCTACCTATACAGCATATATAGCACTAGTACATCAACATGAAGATACCTAACAACATAAAGCTACCTATACAACATTAAAGCTACCTATACAACATTAAGCTACCTATACACAACATAAAGCTACCTATACAACAGTAAGCTACCTATACAAACATAAAGCTACCTATACAACATAAGATATCTATACAACAGTAAGCTACCTACACAACATAAAGCTACCTATACAACATGAAGATACCTATACAACATGAAGATACCTATACAACATGAAGCTACCTACACAACATGAAGCTACCTACACAACATGAAGATACCTAACAACATGAAGCTACTACCAACAACATGAAGATACCTACTACAACATTAAGCTACCTATACAAACATGAAGCTACCTATAACAACATGAAGACTAACCTATACACAACATGAAGATACCTACACAACATGAAGATACCTATACAACATGAAGATACCTACACAACATAAAGCTACCTACACAACATGAAGATACCTACAACAACATTAAGCTACCTAACAACATAAAGCTACCTATACAACATGAAGCTACCTATACAACATGAAGCTAGCCTATACACATTAAGCTACCTATACAACATTAAGATACCTACACAACATGAAGTACCTATACAACATGAAGTACTTAACTTTCTACACAACATAAGCTACCTACACAACATAAAGCTACCTATACAACATTAAGCTACCTAACAACATGAAGTATAACCTACACATACACATAAAGCTACCTATACAACATAAAGCTACCTATACACATGAAGCTACCTATTACAACATTAAGCTACCTATACAACATGAAGATACCTACAACATAAAGCTACACTACTACAACATGAAGCTACCTATACAACATGAAGCTACCTATACAACATGAAGCTACCTATACAACATGAAGCTACCTATACAACATAAAGCTACCTATACAACATGAAGCTACCTATACAACATAAAGCTACCTACACAACATGAAGCTACCTATACAACATAAAGCTACCTATACAACATGAAGCTACCTATACAACATGAAGATACCTATACAACATGAAGCTACCTATACAACATAAGCTACCTATACAACATGAAGATACCTATACAACAGTAAGCTACCTATACAACATTAAGCTACTATAACATAAGCTACTATACAACATAAGCTACCTATACAACATAAGCTACCTATACAACATAAGCTACTATACAACATAGCTACCTATACAACATAAGCTACCTATACAACATAAGCTACCTATACAACATAAAGCTACCTATACAACATAAGCTACCTATACAACATGAAGACTACCTATACAACATGAAGCTACCTATACAACATGAAGCTACCTATACAACATAAGCTACCTATACAACATAAAGCTACCTATACAACATTAAGTACCTATACAACATAAGCTACCTATACAACATAAGCTACCTATACAACATGAAGCTACCTATACAACATAAAGCTACCTATACAACATGAAGCTACCTATACAACATAAAGCTACCTATACAACAAAGATACCTATACAGCATTAAGCTACCTATACAGCATTAAGCTACCTATACAACATGAAGCTACCTATACAACATAAAGCTACATATACAACATAAAGCTACCTATACAGCATTAAGCTACCTATACAACATTAAGCTACCTATACAACATTAAACTACCTATACAACATGAAGCTACCTATACAACATGAAGCTACCTACACAACATGAAGCTACCTATACAACATGAAGCTACCTGCACAACATGAAGATACCTACACAACATTAAGCTACCTGCACAACATTAAGCTACCTATACAACATTAAGCTACCTATACAACATGAAGATACCTACACAACATGAAGCTACCTATACAACATGAAGCTACCTACACAACATGAAGCTACCTATACAACATGAAGCTACCTATACAACATGAAGCTACCTACACAACATAAAGCTACCTACACAACATGAAGATACCTACACAACATGAAGCTACCTATACAGCATTAAGCTACCTATACAGCATGAAGATACCTATACAACATGAAGATACCTATACAACATGAAGCTACCTACACAACATGAAGCTACCACACAACATTAAACTGACACCACGAAATGGAAACAGTAAGATGGGCAGCGTACAGGACAGTTAATGTTGTGGGCTGGGATTAAACTCGAGATATCAGATCTTTTAGGATGGCAACAACGGACATAACTTGAAATTACAACTGTTGAATTCATTTTTTAAAGTTGGTTGAACGTATTCAAGTTGGTTTTTGTTCTCTGTGTATGTGGTAAGTTTTTGTTCTGTGTATGTGGTAAGTTTTTGTTCTGTGTGTACAATGACAAAGGAAGAATACCTCATGACAAATATATTCACAATGATCAAGGAAGAATATCTCATGACAAATACACTCACAATGACAAAGGAAGAATATCTCATGACAAATACACTCACAATGACAAAGGAAGAATACCTCATGACAAATACACTCACAATGACAAAGGAAGAATATCTCATGACAAATACACTCACAATGACAAAGGAAGAATATCTCATGACAAATACACTCACAATGACAGGAAGAATACCTCATGACAAATATATTCACAATGATCAAGGAGGAATATCTCATGACAAATACACTCACAATGACAAAGGAAGAATATCTCATGACAAATACACTCACAATGACAAAGGAAGAATACCTCATGACAAATACACTCACAATGACAAAGGAAGAATACCTCATGACAAATACACTCACAATGACAAAAGAAGAATACCTCATGACAAATACACTCACAATGACAAAGAATACCTCATGACAAATACACTCACAATGACAAAGGAAGAATATCTCATGACAAATACACTCACAATGACAAAGGAAGAATACCTCATGACAAATACACTCACAATGACAAAGGAAGAATACCTCATGACAAATACACTCACAATGACAAAGGCAGAATATCTCATGACAAATATACTCACAATGACAAAGGAAGAATACCTCATGACAAATACGCTCACAATGACAAAGGAAGAATATCTCATGACAAATACACTCACAATGACAAAGGAAGAATATCTCATGACAAATACACTCACAATGACAAAGGAAGAATACCTCATGACAAATACACTCACAATGACAAAGAATATCTCATGACAAATACGCTCACAATGACAAAGGAAGAACATCTCATGACAAATACGCTCACAATGACAAAGGAAGAACATCTCATGACAAATACACTCACAATGACAAAGGAAGAACATCTCATGACAAATACGCTCACAATAATAATAATAATAGTGAACATTTATGGCGCTTAATCTAAAAAAGCCCTAAGCGCTTACAGTAAACACACACACACACGCACACACAACACACGCACACGCCACACACACACACACACACACACACACACACACACACACACACACACCCGCACACACACACACACACACACACACACACACACACACACACCCGCCACACACACACACGCGCGCGGGCACAGATTTCAAGGTGGCAGCTGAAGTAAGAGTACAGAACTACAGGCTAGGATTTAAAAAGAGTGGTTTTTAGACTGGACTTAAACGAAGAAAGGGTACAGGTAGAGCGGAGAGGAAAGGGAAGTTTGTTCCAAATAGAGGGGGCCTGATAAGAAAAAGCACGTTCACCAAGAGTTTTGTTGCGGAAGCGTGGGATTCTAAGTAGGTGGGCATCAGTAGAAGAGCGTAGCTCTCTGGAGGGAATGTAAACAGTCAGGAGATCAGAAAGATAGGGGGGAGCTAGACCAGCCAGAGACTTATGGCATAGGAGGGAAAGTTTATAGTCAATACGCTTTCGAACAGGAAGCCAGTGTAGAGTTCGAAGCAGAGGGGAAACATGAGTTGACCTTGGGCATTTCCGTACAAGGCGAGCAGCGTTATTTTGAACTTTTTGCAATTTGGATAAGAGTGTTTGGGGGCAGCCAGCAAGAAGCGAGTTACAGTAGTCGAGTCTGGAAAGAATGAGTGCAGAAATGAGAGTTATAGTGCTTTCTTCAGATAGAAGATGACGCACAGAACTGATCCGTCGAAGTTCTAAGTAACAAGCACGACAGACAGAGGATACCTGGCTGTGGAAGGAAAGAGTTTGGTCCAGTACAACTCCAAGATTACGCACGGATGTGGAAGTGTGGATTACCGAGTCTTCAAGCTGGATAGAAACAGGGATAGGCACAGTAGACAGAAGTCGCTCTGATGAACAAAAGAAGAACATTTTATGACAAATGTACTCACAATGACAAAGAGTACATCATGACAAATACACTCACAATGACAAAGGAAGAATACCCCAAGACAAATACACTCACAATGACAAAGGAAGAACATCTTATGACAAATATACTCACAATGACAAAGGAAGAATACCTCATGACAAATACACTCACAATGACAAAGAACATCTCATGACAAATACACACACAATGACAAAGAACATCTCATGACAAATACACTCACAATGACAAAGGAAGAATACCTCATGACAATACACTCACAATGACAAAGGAAGAATACCTCATGACAAATACGCTCACAATGACAAAGGAAGAATACCTCATGACAAATACACTCACAATGACAAAGGAAGAACATCTCATGACAAATACACTCACAATGACAAAGGAAGAATACCTCATGACAAATACGCTCACAATGACAAAGGAAGAACATCTCATGACAAATACACTCACAATGACAAAGGAAGAACATCTCATGACAAATACGCTCACAATGACAAAAGAAGAACATTTTATGACAAATGTACTCACAATGACAAAGAGTACATCATGACAAATACACTCACAATGACAAAGGAAGAATACCCCAAGACAAATACACTCACAATGACAAAGGAAGAACATCTTATGACAAATATACTCACAATGACAAAGGAAGAATACCTCATGACAAATACACTCACAATGACAAAGAACATCTCATGACAAATACACACACAATGACAAAGAACATCTCATGACAAATACACTCACAATGACAAAGGAAGAATACCTCATGACAATACACTCACAATGACAAAGGAAGAATACCTCATGACAAATACGCTCACAATGACAAAGGAAGAATACCTCATGACAAATACACTCACAATGACAAAGGAAGAATACCTCATGACAATACACTCACAATGACAAAGGAAGAATACCTCATGACAAATACACTCACAATGACAAAGGAAGAACTTCTCATGACAAATATGCTCACAATGACAAAGGAAGAATACCTCATGACAAATATATTCACAATGACAAAGAATATCTCATGACAAATACGCTCACAATGACAAAGGAAGAATACCTCATGACAAATACACTCACAATGAAAAAGGAAGAATACCTCATGACAAATACGCTCACAATGACAAAGGAAGAATACCTCATGACAAATACGCTCACAATGGCAAAGGAAGAATACCTCATGACAAATACGCTCACAATGACAAAGGAAGAATACCTCATGACAAATACACCCACAATGACAAAGGAAGAATATCTCATGACAAATACACTCACAATGACAAAGGAAGAATATCTCATGACAAATACACTCACAATGACAAAGGAAGAATACCTCATGACAAATACACTCACAATGACAAAGGAAGAATACCTCATGACAAATACGCTCACAATGACAAAGGAAGAATATCTCATGACAAATACACTCACAATGACAAAGGAAGAATACCCCATGACAAATACACTCACAATGACAAAGGAAGAATACCTCATGACAAATACACTCACAATGACAAAGGAAGAATACCTCATGACAAATACGCTCACAATGACAAAGGAAGAATACCTCATGACAAATACGCTCACAATGACAAAGGAAGAATACCTCATGACAAATATGCACACAATGACAAAGGAAGAATACCTCATGACAAGTACGCACATAATGACAAAGGAAGAATCCTCATGACAAATACACTCACAATGACAAAGAACATCTCACGACAAATACACTCACAATGACAAAGAAAGAATATCTCATGACAAATACACTCACAATGACAAAGGAAGAATACCTCATGACAAATACACTCACAATGACAAAGGAAGAATACCTCATGACAAATACACTCACAATGACAAAGGCAGAATATCTCATGACAAATATACTCACAATGACAAAGGAAGAATACCTCATGACAAATACGCTCACAATGACAAAGGAAGAATATCTCATGACAAATACACTCACAATGACAAAGGAAGAATATCTCATGACAAATACACTCACAATGACAAAGGAAGAATATCTCATGACAAATACACTCACAATGACAAAGGAAGAATACCTCATGACAAATACACTCACAATGACAAAGAATATCTCATGACAAATACGCTCACAATGACAAAGGAAGAACATCTCATGACAAATACGCTCACAATGACAAAGGA
>CM060311.1:100942012-100952012 GCA_030674185.1 Monoplex corrugatus | reverse complement strand
ACCTCATGACAATACACTCACAATGACAAAGGAAGAATACCTCATAACAAAGGCTGGAATATGCAATGAATGCAAAGGAGAAACCGACGATCATGAAGAAGAAAATGAGAGTAATGATGATGTTGATGAAGAAGATGATGATGGTGATGATGATGACGATGATGACGATGATGATGATGATGATGATGATGGTGATGGTGTCAATGATAGTGATGATGATGATGGTGGTATTGGTAATGGTGATGGTAATGGTGATGATGACGATGACTGATGTTTGATGATTGTTGATGATGATGATGACGACAACGTCGACGAGGGTGATGGTGATGGTGACAATGAGGATGATGATGGTAATGGTGATGGTAATGGTGATGATGATGATGATTGATGATTGTTGTTGATGATGATGATGATCATGATGATGATGACGACGACGACGATGACGATGACGACAACGACGACGACGATGATGATGACAATAACGACGATGATGATAAAAAGAAAGAAAAAGTAAAAAATAGAAACGTCAGCGAATTATATTCTGGACAACATTTTCCTATACAGTAGGTCCATGGAACACAATTTGCTGGACAAATTAAGTGTCCTGAAATCTCCGTCAGTCAGCGTGGCCAAGTGGTCAGCTCAACAGACTACTGCTCAATGGGAGTGCATGGGTTCAAACATCCATAGAGATGAAAAATCACACTGGTGGATCTTTCTGCTCGGACAGTCCTCTCATCATCATCATCAGGTGCCCTGCCGCATGGCGTTGGCGATCATGGACTTCCATCTGCCTCTATCTCTCGTTGCCCCTAGCATCTCCCCCCCCCCCCCGTCCCCAGCCATTCCGCAAGTCCATCAAGCATTTTCTCCCTGGGTCTACCTGATGCTCTCTTTCCCTCCAGCTTCCCCGTTGTGACCAGGTGCTTCAAATCCCCCTTCCTCATAAAATGGCCTATAAAAGTTGCCTGTCTTTTCCTAATCTTCCTTATGAGTGATCTACTTGTGTCTGCCTCCATCAAGACTGTCTCGTTTGTTTTCTTTGCTGTCCATAGAACTCTCAACATTCTTCTTAGAAACTACATCTCGGCTGCCTCAATCTTGTTCTGGCTTTGTTTGTTGACTGTCCACGCCTCGCATCCGTACAACAGTATTGGTTCTATATATATTAACATTCAAGAACTCTCTTCCTGATGTTAATTGATAGGCATTTGTTGGTAAGAATGCTTGTCATCTTCTTGAATGCTGTTTTGGCTTGGCCGATTCTGCCGGCTATTTCTGATGTGCATCTGCCGTCTGATGAAATGATCGTTCCCAGGTATCTGAATTTCTCAGCCTGTGTCAAGGTTGTGCTATTTGCTGTTATTTTGCATGAGGGGATTTCATGTTTTTTACTGATCACCATGACTTCAGTCTTCCTGCTGTTTAGTTCCAACCCCTTACCTTTGCTTTCTATTTCTAGTATATTCACAAGGTTTCGTAGGTCTCTTTCACTTTCTGCAATTAGCACGGTGTCATCTGCATATCGAATGCTGTTTATCATTTTCCCTCCAACCTTTAATCCAGTCTTCTTCTAGGTTTCTCATGATGTTTTGGCTGTAAAGTGAAAACATCTGGTGACAAAACACAACCCTGTCTGACTCCTCTTTTGATATTTTGGAAAGAGCTTACATTGTTTTCTATTCTCATTGCAGCTGTTTGTTCCCAGTACATATTCCTGATTATTCGTAGATCTTTTCCATCAACATTGAGTCTCTCCAGTTGGTTGATCAATTCATCATGTCTTACCCGATCGAAAGCCTTGGTGTAGTCAACAAAGCATAAATATAAATCCTTATTCATCTCGATTGACCTCTCTATGATAGTTCTGAGGATGTATATGGCATTAATAGTTCCTTTCCCTTCCACAAATCCACACTGTTCTTCTGCTATTTCTCTTTTGATTCTATTCCTTGTCCTCATCATGATTATTCTTAACAGGATTTTTGTTACATAGCTCATCAGACTGATTGTGCGATGAGTTCGCATTCTATAGCCCCTGTCTTCTTTGGAAGTGCAATGAACATTGATTTTGACATATCTTTGGGGATTTTTCCAGTGTCGTAAATTTCATTTAGGAGGACTGTTATTTTGTCTATGCAAATTCCTCCAGGGCTTCAATAATCTCTGTAGTAATGTTGTCTGGTCCTGGGGCTTTTCCCGGTTTCATCTTTTTCAGTGCCGCTCTAACTTCATCTTTCATTATGGGTGGTCCTTCAAAGTTCTTTTTTATAATGTGTTCTTCGTTTCTGTCATCCTCAAAAAGGTCTTTAATATACTCTCCCCATCTGTCTAATATTTTGTCCTTTTCCATGATAAGCGTGCCATCTTTCGATTTCAAGCAACCAGTTGATGTGCATGTATTTTTTCTGTGGACAATTTCTTCTATTCATCTGTACATACCCTGAGGATCCGTTTTGTGTCGGTCTTCCATTTCTTTGCACTTTGATTTCAGCCAAGCTTCCTGAGCTTCATTGCACCTATTCTTGATCTCCTTGTTTATCTTCCTGTAGATCTCCTCATTTCTTTTGCCTTCCTCCTTTCCTCCATCAAGCCCAAAATTTCATTAGTCATCCAGTTGTTTTTTGCTTTTCTATCTGCTTTAGGGATTTCTTCACAAGCTTCATTTATCGAATTCCTCAACTTTGTCCATTGTTCCTCACTGTCACCAGCGTCTTCCAGAGCACTGAATTTGTTTTGAACATGCACATTAATTTTTTTACGTATCCCTTCATCTGTCTTTAAGAGTCCAAGGTTTAATTTGATGTATTTCTCGGGCCTGGCTGATGCCAATATATATATGAAGACAAGCACAGAGTACAGCTCCGTCAGGCAGTCTTCAGTCCTAGATGGAACTCCTCAACACCATCACTATCATTCCCATTGTCATCATATAGCGTTGTGACAAATGGCCCGTACTCTGGATCCCTTTATGTCCAGCACTCATGGTGACCTCACTATGGAAGTGGGTTGGACAGCACAAATGGGCGGCGTGAGCTGGTGACATAGGAAAGATGAAAAAGAAGAAGGAACAGGGGGGTGGGGGGTGGGGGGAGGAGGGCTGTAGGAGGGCTGAATAAAGGTAAAGGAAAAAGAAAAAATGAAAGCTTCTGCGATGTGACAGTATTTCCGTTTGAAAGCTAAGAACGACAGAATTTTACGGGACGAGACTTTTTGCTTTGTGACTTTCTGGTGTCACGCGACTCCCTTTCTTCGTCCTGGATAACTGCCATTGTTTTGTGACGTCAGTTTAACGGATTACCCATAGTGCAGCTGTCATCTGTCTGTATCCAAAACTATGGTCCCCCCTTTGTGCTGATAGACAAAAACTATGGTCCCCCCTTTGTGCTGATAGACAAAAACTATGGTCCCCCCTTTGTGCTGATAGACAAAAACTATGGTCCCCCCTTTGTGCTGATAGACAAAAACTATGGTCCCCCTTTGTGCTGATAGACAAAAACTATGGTCCCCCTTTGTGCTGATAGACAAAAACTATGGTCCCCCTTTGTGCTGATAGACAAAAACTATGGTCCCCCTTTGTGCTGATAGACAAAAACTATGGTCCCCCTTTGTGCTGATAGACAAAAACTATGGTCCCCCTTTGTGCTGATAGACAAAAACTATGGTCCCCTTGTGCTGATAGACAAAACTATTCCCCTTTGTGCTGATAGACAAAAACTATGGTCCCCCCTTTGTGCTGATAGAAAACTATGGTCCCCCCTTTGTGCTAATAGACAAAAACTATGGTCCCCCTATGTGCTGATAGACAAAAACTATGGTCCCCCTTTGTGATGATAGACAAAAATTCCAATTTCCCTGGGGAAAGCACAGTAAGATTTATTCCTCTTTGATTCGGAGTTTAGAGTTCGGTCATTGCACTCGCATATTTCCATATGCGCTTCATCCTAATCTGCCATTTAATATCTGACAGGTTCCCTGAGCTTGTGCAAAACCCTAAGTGCTGACAAGTTTTTTATATGGGAAGGGAAAGCGGATGTATGAAAAGCTTACATCACCAGAATGATTTGAACTCGAAGACAGGCAGCAAACAGGCCAGTTTTATGTCCCATAGTTTTTTTCTTTCAAGATCTGCAATCCAAGGGTCCAGTAAATGACGCAGCCAGCAGATGATAAGAAAAACAGAACAGTGTGGTGTGTCTGGACATCATGACACTGACCCACTGAGCTAACATCATGACACTGACCCACTGAGCTAACATCATGACACTGACCCACTGAGCTAACATCATGAACTGACCCATGACAACATCATGACACTGACCCACTGAGCTAACATCATGACACTGACCCACTGAGCTAACATCATGACACTGACCCACTGAGCTAACATCATGACACTGACCCACTGAGCTAACATCATGACACTGACCCACTGAGCTAACATCATGACACTGACCCACTGAGCTAACATCATGACACTGACCCACTGAGCTAACATCATGACACTGACCCACTGAGCTAACAACATTAAACATCATGACACTGCCCACTGAGCTAACAGACAAGACATCATGACACTGACCCACTGAAGCTAACAGACACTGAACATCATGACACTGACCCACTGAGCTAACAGACACAGAACATCATGACACTGACCCACTGAGCTAACAGACACTGAACATCATGACACTGACCCACTGAGCTAACAGACACAGAACATCATGACACTGACCCACTGAGCTAACAGACACTGAACATCATCATGACACTGACCCACTGAGCTAACAGACACTGAACATCATGACACTGACCCACTGAGCTACAACATGACATCATGACACTGACCCACTGAGCTAACAGACACTGAACATCATGACACTGACCCACTGAGCTAAACATCAGAACTAGACCACTGAGCTAACAACATGACATCATGACACGCACTCTACATCATGACACTGACCCACTGAGCTAACAGACAGAAACATCATGACACTGACCCATTGAGCTAACAGACACTGAACATCATGACACTGACCCACTGAGCTAACAGACACTGAACATCATCATGACACTGACCCATTGAGCTAACAGACACTGAACATCATCATGACACTGACCCACTGAGCTAACAGACACTGAACATCATGACACTGACCCACTGAGCTAACAGACACTGAACATCATGACACTGACCCACTGAGCTAACAGACACTGAACATCATCATGACACTGACCCACTGAGCTAACAGACACTGAAAATCATCATGACACTGACCCACTGAGCTAACAGACACTGAACATCATGACACTGACCCACTGAGCTAACAGACACAGAACATCATGACACTGACCCACTGAGCTAACATCATGACACTGACCCACTGAACTAACAGACACTGAATATCATGACACTGACCCATTGAGCTAACATCATGACACTGACCCACTGAGCTAACAGACACTGAACATCATTATGACACTGACCCACTGAGCTAACATCATGACACTGAACATCATCATGACAATGACCCACTGAGCTAACATCATGACACTGACCCACTGAGCTAACAGACACTGAACATCATCATGACACTGACCCACTGAGCTAACAGACACTGAGCATCATGACACTGACCCACTGAACTAACAGACACTGAACATCATGACACTGACCCACTGAGCTAACATCATGACTTTGACCCACTGAGCTAACAGACACTGAACATCATCATGACACTGACCCACTGAGCTAACATCATGACACTGACCCACTGAGCTAACAGACACTGAACATCATGACACTGACCCACTGAGCTAACAGATACTGAACATCATCATGACACTGACCCACTGAGCTAACATCATGACACTGAACATCATGACACTGACCCACTGAGCTAACAGACACTGAACATCCATGACACTGACCCACTGAGCTAACATCATGACACTGAACATCATGACACTGACCCACTGAGCTAACAGACACTGAACATCATGACATTGACCCACTGAGCTAACAGACACTGACCATCATGACCACTGATGGAAAAACCCACTGAGCTAACATCATGACACTGAACATCATGACACTGACCCACTGAGCTAACAGACACTGAACAGAAAAAAAGGTAGATTGAAGATCATTCATTCATTCATTCATTTATCATTCATTCATTCATTCATTCATTCATTCATTCATTCATTCATTCATTTCATTCATTATTCATTCATTCATTCATTCATTCATTCATTTATTCATTCATCATTCATTCATTCATCATTCATCCATTCATTCATTCAGTCATTCATTCAGTCAGTTAGTCAGTCATTCAGTCAGTCATTCAGTCAGTCAGTCATTCATTCAGTCATTCAATCAGTCAGTCAGTCATTCAGTCAGTCAGTCATTCAGTCAGTCAGTCATTCAGTCAGTCATTCAGTCAGTCAGTCATTCAGTCAGTTAGTCAGTCAGTCAGTCAGTCAGTCAGTCATCAGTCAGTCAGTCTTTTTGTGTTTTGTGTTTGCTGTAATTGTAACTTCTTTTCTGGTCACAACAGACTTACTGTGTGAACTTTGGGTTACTCTTTGAGGAGAGATTGTAGCCACGTTGCAGCGCCACCCATCATTCATTCATTCATACATTCATTGTTCCTACGGCAAATCTGTATTACTTACAGCAGTGAGATACAGGCCTACCATAACTAAAGAGTTACCTACCTTGGCACCACTGTCAGGCACGACAAATCTGTATTACTTACAGCAGGTGAGATACAGGCCTGCCATAACTAAAGAGTTACCTACCTTGGCAGCACTGTCAGGCACGACGGGGAAGAAGGCACTGCCATCAAGAGCTGTCTCAGCAACGCCAGAAACGTCTTCAGAATGCTGAACAAGATGTGGGAGGCCCAATCCCCGCCCCCACCTCCACCCCAAAACAGCGACGACACCAAGGTTAGACTGTGCCAGAGCTGTGTCTTTTTACCACCCTACTTTATGGCTCACAATGGTGGATAGAAGATGACACAAAACGACCTTACCAAGATGTCAACCTTCAACTTACCTTATGGCTCACAATGATGGATGGAAGATGACACAAAACAATCTTACCAAGATGTCAACCGTCCATCCTACCTTATGGCTCACAATGATGGATGGAAGATGACAAAACAATCTTACCAAGATGTCAACCGTCCACCCTACCTTACGGCTCACAATGATGGATGGAAGATGACACAAAACGACCTTACCAAGATGTCAACCTTCAACTTACCTTATGGCTCACAATGATGGATGGAAGATGACACAAAACAATCTTACCAAGATGTCAACCGTCCATCCTACCTTATGGCTCACAATGATGGATGGAAGATGACACAAAACAATCTTACCAAGATGTCAACCATCCACCCTATCTTATGGCTCACAATGATGGATGGAAGATGACAGAAAACAACCTTACCAAGATGTCAACCGTCCACCCTACCTTATGGCTCACAATGATGGATGGAAGATGACAGAAAACAACCTTACCAAGATGTCAACCGTCCACCCTACCTTATGGCTCACAATGATGGATGGAAGATGACACAAAACAACCTTACCAAGATGTCAACCGTCCACCCTACCTTATGGCTCACAATGATGGATGGAAGATGACACAAAACAACCTTACCAAGATGTCAACCGTCCACCCTACCTTATGGCTCACAATGATGGATGGAAGATGACAGAAAACAACCGTACCAAGATGTCAACCGTCCACCCTACCTTATGGCTGACAATGATGGATTGAAGATGACACAAAACAACCTTACCAAGATGTCAACCGTCCACCCTACCTTATGGCTCACAATGATGGATGGAAGATGACACAAAACAATCTTACCAAGATGTCAACCGTCCACCCTACCTTATGGCTCACAATGATGGATTGAAGATGACACAAAACAACCTTACCAAGATGTCAACCGTCCACCCTACCTTATGGCTCACAATGATGGATGGAAGATGACACAAAACAATCTTACCAAGATGTCAACCGTCCACCCTACCTTATGGCTCACAATGATGGATGGAAGATGACAGAAAACGACCTTACCAAGATGTCAACCTTCCACACAGAGAAATATTAAAGAATCGTAAAAATCTTCAGGCCCATCTTATCCAACCATCATTTACTTGCCCCATATAATTTATTAAGAGCGTATGAAGAACACCAACACGGAAAGATGATGGAGTTGTTGGATTGAGCACATCATCTGAAGACAGCAGGATAACATCACCCACAACGCCCTTCACTGGACACCAGGGGGAACATGTAAGAGAGGTAGACCAATGCCGCCCGGTGACGACGATAAAAGGAAGACCTCACGGTACTGAATAAACATCTGAGTTTACCTGGTGACGACGATAAAGGCAAGACCTCACGATACTAAATAAACACCTGGGTTTACCTGGTGACGACGATAAAGGGAAGACCTCACGGCACTGAATTAACATCTGAGTTTACCTGGTGACGACAATAAAGGGAAGACCTCACGATACTAAATAAACACCTGGGTTTACCTGGTGACGACGATAAAGGGAAGACCTCACGGCACTGAATTAACACTTGAGTTTATCTTTTTTGTGCGTCCACTGAATTATGGATTGTGAACGGCGGGACAGCGCCAGACTGCAGACACAGATAACTGGTCATTATGCAGGATGATGGATGCTGCGCTCAAACAAGCTGTAAGAGCCTTTCCGATAACGGCTAAAATATTGATTGGATTCAGTTTTACATTTGCACCGACCTCGGGTGATACAGCCGACAGGAATAACCATCTCAGGGAGGTGGGGGGGGGGGGAGGGCTTAGATAACCTACACTCACGTGCTGGTTGGTTCTTTTGATAGAGTTCTGGACTCAAGATCTGATGTGTGGAGCTCAGTGCCAGCCGGCAATGTTGAAGAAATGGCCTATTGGCTGCCCATCTTCATACTTCGATCATTCTGCTGGTGGCGCCTTAGTTCCTCGCCCCCCCCCCCATCCCCATTTCAAGGGTTTCGCGTAGGCTCAAGGTTTCTCCCAGTCACCTGCTAGCAGGTTTGCTTTGAGCGCAGATGGACTGGTCCGAATGTGAACAAATTGCAGCAAGGAAAGGTGAGAGGACGGGAATAACGATTATATTCAGACGGCGGTGAAGGCCTGAGATAATAATATAATAACAATACAAATGAGATGGTGAGTGGTGTCGGTTATGTCACCCGAGGTATGTACATGTACAAACAACAAACTGAATCCAATCACTTTTAGGGACAACAGTGGCACAATGGTTCAGACGTTCGCCTTCCAATAAGTAAACCCGAGGTTCAGGGTTCGTTCCCCGTTGAGGCCTCGACTTTTCTCCTCAGTTTGACCTTAAAAAAAATTGAACTGAATGTTTAGTCTTTCGCAAGCAGACGAAAAAGGAGTCGGATCCGTGTGATTTTTGGTCTGCACACGCTAAAGATCCCACGGCGGTGAAAATCGTGAAGAGCAAGGCATTTGCCCGGTTGCCCTGGTTAAAAAAAACCCGGAGAGATAGGTTTATTTTCCAGGTTCCTCCCCCTGAAGGCCAGTGAGCCTTCGTGCCTTTCTGAAATCTTGGTTAAAATTAGGTGGTGGTGCACAGCGGCGACACGCTGTCAAAGAGGAGAGCAGCCCGACTTTCACACGGTAAATCCACTGTGACAAAACACACGATTATAAACAAATAGCAATAGAACAGGAATGTTGACTGAAGCGCACCTCACAGGAATAGGAACAGGAATGTTGACTGAAGCGCACCTCACAGGAACAGGAACAGGAATGTTGACTGAAGCGCACCTCACAGGAATAGGAACAGGAATGTTCACTGAAGCGCACCTCACAGGAACAGGAACAGGAATGTTGACTGAAGCGCACCTCACAGGAACAGGAACAGGAATGTTGACTGAAGCGCACCTCACAGGAATAGGAACAGGAATGTTCAC